>PVKS010006518.1:0-78162 GCA_004027875.1 Aplodontia rufa | reverse complement strand
GTTCCTCAGATCCCCAGTGTGACAGCAGGTAAGGTCCGGTTTTCTGCTACCAGGCAGTGTGTGGATTCTGAGACCCAGAACAGAGATGAGCAGAGGGAAGAAGCAGCCCAGACCCACCTTGCCTCTCCCCCAGTACTTCTGAATACACTTGCTTGCTGCAGCTGCCTCCTCTAATTGCCCTGCTTTTACTGACACACTTCTCCAAAGCATGGTCTAGGTGCAGCCTTCCATTGCTTCACGGCTGACTTCCTCCTTCCCCGTTGCACCACAGCTCCCACCTTCAACACTTGAGCATTCTCCGTGGTATTTGCTCTCTCCCTGTCTCCTTTCTACTTACTTGAGTGCCTCTCAAGGGGTAGAGTGGAATGGAGTGTGTATCAGATCTGCCTGTGGGGTATGCCAGCCTCCACCTCAGAATCTGCTCATTCTCAACCACCACACTTGAAAATCCCACAGAGGACACCAATGCCAGAATGCCCCCATAATGCCCCCGTCATACAGCAACCTGGCTAGGCTCAACATTTCCCAGAACTTCCTTTCTGCATAGGGTGGACCACAAAAGAGACTTGGGGTAGACATGGAGGACAGAAGTGAAGCAGTGACCACCTTATGGTCTTGTATACTATCCTTTATCTCCTGGCTCATCTTGTTAGAATAAACCAGAAACCTGACCTGCACCTGCTCCATCTGCCCTGGATTCTTGAGCCAAGTGTATGTGGCTATCCCTGCGATGCAGGGCCCTAGTTTGCAGGACACCCACATCAAGATCAGAGGCAACGAGAACTGACACGATTTCAGTACACAATGAAGGGTCCCAGCTAGTTCTCCCTTTTCACATCCATCCTCCACTTTACATCCATCTTCCTTTCCTGGCGTCTTGTCCTGCAGACTTCAAGCTTCAATGTGACACACAAAGCCAGCACCTTACAGAGACTGCTCACCCAGCTCCCTCAAGTGCATAAGGTCAAACACAGCAACAGATCTCTTCATATGTGTTCACTGGACACCTGCCTGATGAGCTCCAGATCAACCATGTCAGAAGTGCAGAGCCCCACACACAGGTACATTAAAAAATGCCCCACACGTTTCTAACCTGGTTACACACCATCTACTCTGGGTGAAAACATTCACATTTAATTGAAAATTGAGAAAGATTTAAAATCCTGTTCTTCCCCACCCTGTGTGATTCCTCTGATTTACCCCTCTTCACCTTCTCCACTAATCCAGGCTCTACCCTCCTCACAGCTGCACTCTCCCTGTCTCTAGTCTTCCCTCCCTCCATGTCAGACTCCCAGATTGGTCTGGGAAAGTATGCATGACATCCAACATCCGTCCCTTCTCAAAGGCTTTCAGCAACCCTCTGTCCAGGGACCAAATCTCATCTCCTTACCTGGCATTCAAAGCCCTCCAGGGTCTGGCTTCCTTCCACTTGGCCAACCTATCTTCCCACCCTCTTCCCAGTATAAGCCCTGCCCTGAGTGCCTGCTTAACCACCATCAACCTACGGAAGAACTGAACAGTGGTCACACAAATGGGAAAGGTCCTCTTCTGTCCTCCTTGGATTACCAAGGCCACTAGCTGGGTAACACCCTCTACCTGTCACACCACACCCCCTCCACCTCCCTCCTTCCCTTCTCCACTCCCCTTGTTGCCTCCTACTTTTACAGTAAGTGTATGCATTTACATTTGGGTTCTTACAGTTCCAGAGATCGAAACAAAGTGAAGCACCAATTCCTGTCTAGGGGTGCCCTTGACACATACTTTAAAAGCAGTAGTTGGCCCCTTCAGTCATGTCCAATTCATTCTACTATGATTGCTACTATGATCCTTCTCCCAGAGCTCAAGCAGGAAGATAGTATTTTACTAATCCTCCATCGTAAAAAAACAATCTAAACCAAAGGGGCTGTTCACCTCCTCTCCCAGTCAAAGCCAGCACCCGGTCTGCAATAATCAATAAGATTTTCTCATATGCTAGAACTCTCTACAATACTATATGAACTGGCTTTGAAACTTCCTTGCTCAACATAGAGGATTTCTTTATCCTAGGAGTTCCTAGTCTGCATCTTACAAAGAAGACTGTACATAATATTTCATTTGCAGTTAAAAAAAAAAAAAAACAAAAAAACTGTCTTTCTACAAACCCCAAGAGATTGAGAAGATGGTATCAAGGCACTAGAGACCTCACCTCATGATTTTTCTATGATTCCAGCTATCACAATATTAATATAAAAAGTAAGTTATTTGAAACCTCCCAAGGCCAATAGCCAAGCTTTTTTTTTTTTTTAAAGACAGAGAGCCAGTGAGAAAGAGAAAGAGAGAAACTATTTTTATCTTAGTTTTTCACGTGGCCTTCATTGCTCCGAGACTTCGTTGTGTACATAGGTGCTGGGGTTTGAGCTCGCATACTTGTGCATGCCAGGCAAGCAACGTAACCGCTGAGCCACCGCTCCAGCCCTATAGCCAAGCTTTTTGCTTTAATTTTTCACTATTGTTTTTTTAACCCATTCAAGTATTAATGTTTACCATGAAAATGTTTTCTCTAGATTTCACCACAAATACTCACCCATATTTCTCAGCAAGTCCTCTGGCTTCCTCTTCTTTTACTACTCTCTGGTCTTCCAAATCACTCTTATTTCCACATAATACTATATCTGGGTTTTCACAATATGCATGCATTTGTAGCTGGCCTAATAATAAATAAAGTTTATTGTAGGCAAATAATAATGTAAGCATGTGATTAATAAAGAATATATTCAAAGTTAGGGTTTTTGTGTTTCTGTTTTTGTTTTGGTAGAGGGAATTTAACCCAAGGGTGCTTAGCCCACTGAGGCACATTCCCAGCCCATTTTATTTTTTATTCTGAAACAGGGTTTCACTAAGTTGCCAAGCGCCTTGTGAAGTTGCTAAGGCTGGCTTTGAACTCATGGTCCTCCCGTCTCAGCCTCCTGAGTTGCTGAGATTGCAGGCGTATACCACTGTGCCCGGCTTCAAAGTTTTTGGAAACCGTAAATGCGTACGCAGACATGAGAAACTGATATAATGCTTTCAAAGCATCAATAATCTAATCTGTAAAACTGAATGGATAGGGTAGAAATATAAAACATACTCAGTATTATTTATATCAGAGTCATGGGAGACTGTGCTAACTCTCAAAAGCATGTGTGCCCACCCCACACATACACACACAAAGCACTTGTCTTTTAAATTTTTCTCTCCATTAGCAATATTCTTGAAAGTATTCTTTCTATAAACTTTTTTTGTTTTTTAACCAGGGATTGAACCCAGGGGCACTTAACCACTGAGCCACAACCCCAACACTTTTTTTTTTTTGAGACAGGATCTTACTAAGTTGCTTAGGGCCTCCTTAAGCTGCTTGGGGCCTTGCTAAATTGCTGAGGCTGACCTTGCACTTGCAAATCCTCTTGCCTCAGCCTCCTGAGCCACTGGGATTATAGGCATGTGCCACCATGCTCGGCAAACTAACCTATTTCTACCTTAAATGCTGTTCACATTTTTTAATTATTATAAAGCAGAATCAACCTATTTAAAACAAACAAGATACAGGATTCAACAAAGAGAGAAGACAGATTAAACAGTAAATGATTCAGTCACCAGAACCAAGGGAAGCAAGTGATTACAATTCTTATCCCATAACTTTTGTTTCTTTTCAATCTGAAAAACCTATAAAAAGGCATATTTATTAAAAAGCAATGAATTAAACAACAGCTCTTCACTGTGTTAAATTGTCTAATCTCCCAAAGAAGGAAGATAAAGTTCTATTTCTTACATCACACCCCAGAATGAAACTAAAGCAGCCCCAGCTTTCACAATAAGGCCTATCTCAAAGTTTGTGGCCTAATTTACTTTTTGTCACTGTTAGCCAGAAGTGTTGACATTTTAGTTCCTCATTGTGAAGTCATATCCATCATATCTTATCAAGAGAAAATTGGCAAGCATTTCCTGAGCATGAATGTAGGCTTGATACTTTGCGTGGAATTTCAGGACACTGTCCCTTACCTTCAGGGAACAATTGAGGTAGCAATGCCTAAACAGGCAAATTAAAACCAAACTGTGTACTATCTCCAGGAAAGCCACAACAATAATGACAGTATTTACGTCATGGGGTGAGGAGTAATGAATTAACTCAGTGATTCTCCAGTAAGGCCCATGGACCAACAGCCTTAGCATCACCTGAGAACTTGTTAGAATGAAGATTCTCAGGTACTACCCCTGATCTACAGAGTCAGGAACTATGGGTGAGAGTGGGAGGAATCTGATTTTTCAACCAACCCTCTGGATGATTCCGATGCACACTCGCATTTGCGAGAAACAAAATTAATAAATTAAAGCTTTTGTAACAGCTATGTAAATGTTACTAAAAACAATGCTTAACGGTGTTTATGTTGGCAAGTCTCAGAGACATAATTATAGGTTATTATTTTAAACTTTTTAAAAATTTTTCTGCTATGTGAACTACTCATATGAAAAGTAAATTCATCACTTATTTGGAAAATCACACTAAAGACAAATGCATAAATCTAAATAACTACAACCTGATGCTATGGGATAAGGATGCTATAAGCAGTGAAAAATTTTAACAGGGATTAAGAAGAGCAAGGAAAACATCTACTCTGACAAAATTAATGACAGAAAATTTCATGAAGGCCAATTTTTGCTAGGTTTTAAAGAACAAGTATAATTCTAATTGGTTTATTAAACGGTGTGGGTGTGGAGAGGGCTTTCCAGTCAGAGCGAATAATGGAAATAAAAATACAGGGTGAAAATATGCAAAATAGGAACTGGAGCAGTAGCTCGGCAGTTACGGCACTTGCCTCGCATGTACATGTACACGAGTTCAAACCCCAGCGCCACATACGCAATAAAGTATCCAAGGAATGAAAGTCACATGAAAAACTAAATAAAGATTGCTCTTCTCTCTCTCTGTGTCCCCTGTTTCCTTAAATAAAAAAATGCAAAATATTTGCTGTTGGGCTCTTATAAGCATTATATAAATCCATAGAAGAAAAGTTTGGAAAAGTTTGGAAATTCAGACTCCTAACCTGAGCCAGGCTCACCCTTAGACTCTTATTTCCCTCCCTCAGCAGACAGAGCAGGGCCTAAGGGGCAGCGCAGGGGGAGCAAGGGGCGGCTTCATACTCACATCCACCCCACCCCGCCAATCCAGGCCCAGGAGCCAGCTGCTTCTCTGATGTAACGCATCTCTGTGCTGGTCTGCTGCCTACTACCTACATGCACACATACATTTTAATCTATTATTCAGACCAAAAAAGAAAAAAAAGAGAAGACCTATGTAATACTCAAATTGCTAACAGAGGAAAAATAACATATATATATATATATATATATAGAGAGAGAGAGAGAGAGAGAGAAAATTAACAAATTTTCATTCCTAATTAAGATTTCATATTTTCATATTACGACCTCTGGCACTAAACATGATACCTTCTTGCTTAAATGGGCATAGAGGAAGGGAGAGTACCTCCCACTGAAAAGCTATGAAGTCTTTAATATGTGTAAAGTTTTCTTTACCTAACTGGGCAATAAGGACTTATTTTTACTCTTCAAAGAAAATAAAAGATAAATGTACATATTCATATTTTCACATAATTTTTTTCTTTATCTAACTAGCTAATAAAGCCCAGATGGGCAAGATTTATCAAATATCTCAGAGTTTTAGTTTCTACTTGTTTAAAACAGTTGGGTTGATCATCTTTCAATGCTAAGATTTTATGAGCAATCTCTAAAGACTAAGCTACAAGAAAGCCCCAGAATTTGTTCTAATGATGCAAAGGAGAGAATAGCAAATAAGCGTAGATGAAGAGACTAGAAATGGTCACTGTCATTCAGCCACAAGGGAAAAACAGGTGTACGAGTCAGCCAGGCATCTAACAAAATGAAGCCCAGAAAGTGTAACTAAATTTGAGAAATCCATATTTAAACTGTTAAATAGCTCTTCAATGCTTCCTGGTCTTGAGAAAAGGCATAAAAAGCCAGAAAGTCAAATGTGTTCCTGTCTCAGACTCAAGATCCTCGCCCTGGGATAAGGGCACAAAACCTACCCAACTCTCCTTGCAGTGTGGTGGTGAGGATCAGATAAAAAGTATGTGAAAATGCTCTGAGGAGCACAGCATATGCTAAATCGATTAATTATAAATTCATTTTTTAAAATAAGATTTTCTACAGCCAAACAATAACCAATTATCCTTTTATAGCCCAAGGCCAACTAATTTTTAAACAGTACTTTTATATAAGTGTCTTAAAGATTGGATGTTAAGATTGTAACATCACAATCATCTCTAATGGATTCTCTAGGGTGACACTAAAATGACCAAAGAAAATGTACACATGAAAGCTGTTAGCTGGGCAAACAACAGATTTTGTCTTTGCTATAAACCAATCATTTCAGAGGTTAGAATCTTTCCAAAGAGCCAAAATGAAGGCTGGTATATACTGTGGAAGGGACCACTTTTGCCAATATAGTTCTAGATCTTTCCATGGCAGATTCTCCTAGCAGAAGCTCTTAACCCTAAAACCAGAAAGGGGATCTCCAAGCACAGGAAGGATAAGGAGACAGGCGTGTGGTCCGTTAAGCCTTCCACAGGTATCTACATCTATATAATACAACTTTAACACCCAGGAACAATACAAGAATTGATAGCACACAATAGGCAATGAGGACAAGAGCCTCCTCTGTGCAAAAGACTTATTAAATGATGATATTTAAAATGCTGCCTTACTATTTGAGGAAATGTTTTAGGAAGGAGGGAGGTGGAAGGATAAGGGTGGATAATTGGGGGGTTATTGGGGGTAAATCTAATATTCAGAACTTATATATGCATTTTTCATTAGAAGCATGTTTGATTGTTCAACAAATAAAATTCTTAATAAATAAATAAATAAATAAAATGCTGCCTTACAAGGGATCAGGAGATGGGAGGAGGGAGGAAGAGGGGTGTGGGGCGGGAGGGATATTGAACAAATTGTATTGCTGAACTGTGTGCATCTAGAAATAAGTGACAACTAATCCCATTGTTATGTAAAACTATAGTACACTAATAAAAAATAAATTAAAAAATATAAAAAATAAAATAAAATGCTGTCTTAAACCTGGAGCACAGAAATATTTAACAATAAAATAAAAATTTAACAAACTGATTAGTAAAAGCACAGTATTTTAGTCATCTTTGGTCTTAAGCTAAATACCTTCTTCTTTCAAATAGCATTTACACTAACAGCTCCTCCAAAAGAATTTATAACAGAAGTAGATATAAGGGGGCATTCTATTCCCTGGAGAAGGGAGCAGAGGAGGGAGAGAAGAACACTTACTTATCCAGTTTCGGACATTGAGGAAACTTTGCTCATTCGTCAGATCAAAAAGTAGAAGAAAACCCATAGCATCTCTGAAGAACGCTGTTGTCAAACTACGAAACCTAGGGACATAAAGACAAATTAGTCACCTAAACCACAGCCCCACTCCTGAAATATAAGCTGCATGCTCTCAGCCTCTTAAAAAAGCTCATCAATAACAAATCCTATGATGACATTCCAAAAGTGCCCAGGACCATAGTTGACCACTTCTGTAAGCTCATGTGTAAGCAGTTCATTTGATTTGGAAACCTAGCCTGCCAGAGAGGGTTGAGGAAAACTAGCTCATGATCTCTCAGTCTCAGCCAAGAATTTATCGTACAATAATGAGTTAACTGGGCCAAAAATAAAAATGCTTGCTGTGTAAATTTTCCTTCTGTGAAAGCTTGACTTGACATTTCAAAGTGTTCCGTGATCTTTTCATTCCAGTCTCTATAGATCTCTTGTATCTGATGACCATTTCTCTGCTTTACAGTGGGAATGGTATTCCCTATTCTTTCCTGGTACTCTGCCTTCCAAGGCTCACAGTCTCCTCTCTCTCCTCCTAACAGTCACTTCTCACCTTGACCACATGCAAAGCCTGTAACTGATAGGCAAGTTCCAGGGAAGAAAATATTCATTCATCATCAAACCAGCACAATTAGCCTTTTCTCAAATGTCTTAATCAAATGCTTACAAAAATCCTGTTATTTAGAGATACATGACAAAATTGTTACAAACGAAATAATATACTATCTAGACTTTGCTTCCAAATAATACAGGAGGGAAGGAGTTGCTAAGGGGCATACGTAAAATAAGACTGGTCACAACTTGGCAACACCTGAAGCTGGGCAATGAGAAGAAGATGGGTTCATTGTACTAGCCTCTCTACTTTTGTATATGTTTGAAGTTTTCCATAATAAGAACTTAAAAATAAATAAAATCCTTCAAGGAGGCTGTGAGATAAAACAGGCTGTAGCTAACTAAAACAACCTTATATCGAGATGTCATGTGGTTTATTTTAGTTAAGTAACCTCTGACCATATGAATTAATCCCAACCAGATTTTCACTAGATTTCCACAATCAGGTAATAATGCACATAACTTTCTTATAGTTGAGTAAATACCAACTGAATATGGAAAAAAGTATACAACTGAAGGAGAAGGAGGTAGAGGTGGAAGTGGGGAAGGAGGAGAGGGAAGAGAAAGAGGAGGAGAAAAAGAAAAAAGTCTGTAAGTAAAAAGGTCCAAACTGAAAAGGATTAATTTTTCCTTTGCCCTTGAATGAAATAAAGCCACCATTATCATCTCAGACTGATAACTTCACAGCTAATTTGGTAGCGTATCTTATCCAGGTGCAAATCAGCTAACTGGCTGGCTTTTCCTGCTCAGGTCACTGTGTGAAGAGTGTGCTATCCTCCCTTCAGTCGGGAGCACAAAACGGAAGACTTTGTACCTCTCCTGCCCTGCGGTGTCCCATAACTGCAGGTGGATTCTCTGGCCTCTGCCAATGGCTCCATCTGGCCCATTAGCTCTGTACACCTAAAAAGCAAAGTAAAAGAGAAATCAAGGGACCTTCTGAGACCAGTGAACTCTTCTTGCCTTTCTATTCAGTATGAATCCCCAAATCATCTAAACTTCTCAAGAGAATCACATCTGGACTACAACCATGATGGTATTTTATGGTAAATAATTGTATTTGTATAACACAATAATTTGTACTAAAATATATACACTATATGCTTTGTAAACATAAACTGTGCAAATAATACAATAATTTATATAAAAATAAGAATCAGTTTGCCTTTCCCCAAAATTCCTTCAGGTCACTAGTTTCAGGAAATATTGCCTTTCCATGGCTTGTCCCTGTCCCATCTTTAACAAGTGTTCTTAAAATAATTTTATAGGAAGTGCTTTGGAACAATAGGGAAAGGACCTCCACAAATCTCCACCAAAAAGGTGATAAAAATGATAGTAGAAAATTGTCAAAAATCAACTTTTATAAGCCTCTGGAAATTAATAACAGGTTGCAACATTACAGGTAGCATTTATTCAAGAAAAATGGCTGAACATCAGTAAAAAAAAAAAAATAAAGAAAAGAAACAGTAAGCTATAACTTGCCCTATTCCTATCCCACTCAACTGAGTTCTGTAGTAGCTTTAAAAACCAACAAATGCACAACTACAATAGCTGTGGAAACCCTCAGTCTAGCAGTGAGCCTGTAGACAGTAGAGGCAGAACAGGTTGGGAGCTCCCCATAAGGCCCATCTTCTGAGAATCATCAGGAAGCTTCCTGAAACCCCAGGCCTTGTCTCCATCAGCCTGCACTCAGAACTTGCTCTATGACAACAGCCCTATCCTTTGATAAAAATAATCAGCAGCAATTATTCAACACACAGCTACCAGAAGTAGCAATGTCAGTTGGGGCAAATAAAAGTTCAACCAAAAATATGCTTAAAAGAAAAAGGAAAAGGAGATCTTCACAGGAAGATTTTTCTAATCTCCCAAATACTGCTTGGAATATGCAAGGCCATTTATGTGCAAGGCTGTACAGATGCCCAGGAAAGATCTAAAAAGGCCCTGCTCTCTAACCTCTGACTGACCTTGTGGCTCTTCTCAAGGAGGAAGTAAAGAGTAAGACAGAGACTAAATGAACAGTAAAAACAAGAAACCCAAAAGAGCGTGGACACTGATTTCTAAAGTTGCCACATCATACTATTTTAAATGCCCAGTTTTCAACAAAATGTATAAGACAGAAAAAGAAACAGGAAAGTAGGGCTCATACGCAGGGGAAAAAGCAACCAATCAAAACTGTTCCTCAGGAAGCTCAGTTGTCAAAGACAAATCAGCCATTTGAAATAAGATCAAAGAACTAAAGGAAATCATGCCTAAAGAATGAAAAAAGAAGTTCGAAAACAATAACTAAACAGAGAACAGCAACAGATAATTCAAATCAACACCAAAAAAAAAAAAAAAACCCAGTAAAGGTAATTGCATAAGTAAACATGAAAGACAGTGCAAATATATTTTCGTTTGCAACTTTTTTCTTCTATCTGCTTAAAATACAACAGCATTTGATCAATAAAAAATGGAAAAGTAAAAAAAAAATCAAAGGGCAATCAGTAGAAGAAAGGGACGGGGTAGAATATGAGGGAGGTGGAAGTGCTGGGGAGGGATGTTGGTCAAATTATATTGATATATTGTGTGCATGTATGAATATGTAACAGCAAATGCCATCATTATGTACACTTATAATGCACCAGTAAAAAATGTAGAAAAAGGGGCTGGAGCAGTGGCTCGGTGGTTACAGTGCTCTCCTGGCATGCACAAGTACATGGGTTCAAACCCCAACACCCACATGCACAACTAAGGGTCAGACAATGAAAGTCATGTGAAAAACTCAATAAAAATTGTTTCTGTCTTTCTCTCTCACTGTCCTTCTTTCTTAAATTAAAAAAAAATGTGGAAAAAGATACCACTGCATTTGGCACTAATTATAAACCTGTGTCGAGGGGTACACAGAGTATAAAGACATAATTTGATAACAGCAAGAGCAGAAAGCAGGAGAAAATGAAACTACATAGGATCAAAGCTCTTCACAGTTTTGAAGATAACTTAACAGCAATAAAAACTAAATTGTTGGTGCTACAGTAGTGGCTCACTGATTAAAGCACTTGCCTGGCATGTTCAAGAACCCTGGTTCGAATCCCAGCACCACGTACACAAGTAAAATGTCATAGAAATGAAGACCAGATGAAAAAATAAAGTTAATTCTCTTTCTCTCTCTTGCTTTTTTTTTTTTAAGATAGAGAAGGACAGTGAGAGAGAGAGAAAGAGAAAATCAATTTTATTTAGCTTTTCATGTGACTTTTGTTGCTCCAACACTTCGTTGCATACATGGTGCTGGGGTTCGAACTCACATCCTTGACCATGCCAGGCAAGCAACACATCCACTGAGTCATCGCTCCAGCCCCTCTCACTCTGTTAAAAAAAAAAAAGGCTAAACTGTTTAAAATTAAGATGACAATTGTAATACCCAGAGGAATTAAAGAGAAAAATAATATATAGTGAAAAAATGAAAAGGAAATTAAATGGTACACTGGAAAGTATCTATTGAACACAAAATAAGGCAGTAATTGAGGAACAGAAGGGCAAACAAGAAGACTTAAGATGTAGAAAATAAGTAGGAAAATGGAAATATAAATCCTACCTTATCAGTAATTACACTAAATGCAAATGGATTAAAAGCTCCAAACACAATGTGGGGGTATATGATATATGCATATATGGAAATATAACAACAAACCCCTTCAACATGTATAACTATTATACATCAATTAAAAGAAAGAAAAAAGCTCCAAATACATGGCAGAGATTGACAGAATAGATTTTTTAAACAATCCAATTCAATACTACTACAAGAAACACACTTTGCCTTCAATGACACAGTGGCTATAAATAAAAGTATGGGTAAAAAATATATGGCATGCAAACAGTAGTCTTTTGAGCTGGAGTGACAATGATAACATCAGACAGAATAAATGTTAAGACAAAAATTGTTATTAGAGATAAAGAAGGATATTTTATAATGATAAAGGACAACTCATCAAGAAGAAAAAGGAATAAGAAGGGAAAAACAGCAATATTTAAATACTTCAATAGCACATCTTAAAATCATAGAATAATTAGGCAGGTCAATGAGGAAATAGAACACTTGAATAACACTGTTAATCAACTAGATATAACACAGGTATAAACCGCTTCACCCACCCAACAACAGAAAAATACATATTCTTTTTGGATTCCCATGAAACATTCTCAAGGACAGAACATACGTTAGGCCATAAAATAAGCCTCGGTAAACTCAAGACTGAAATTATACTAAATACGCTCTCCAACTACAATGGAATAGAATTATAGATATCAATAATAAAGCAAAACTTGCAAAATTCACAAATAAATGGAAATTAAATTTCCCACTCTTAAATAAGCAAGGGATCAAAGAAGAAACATGAGGGGGTACTATAAAACACTGAGATGAATGAAAATAAAAACAAAGCATTTTAAAAATGCAATATTTAAATACTAAAGTATTTAAATATTATTGTTCAGTTGTCTATTTTTCCCTTGTTATTCCTTTATCTTCTTGATGAGTTGACTTTATCATTATAAATGAATAAAAAAGAAATTACAAATTATATTGTTATATTGTGTGCAGGTATGAATAGGCAAAAACAAATCCCATTATGTACAACTAAAGCACCAATAAAAATGTGTAAAAATAAATAAATAAAATCTAAGGCCACTCACCGAAGGGTTAGACTGAGGTTTAAAGTGGGGTGTGTATGTGTGTGCGTGTGTATGTGTGTGAGTGTGGGTGTGGGTGTGTTTGCTAATGAATATGATAACTAAAATGCATTTAGCTCTTACCTTAGGTCCATAATCCGTTTTGAGTTAATTTTTGTGTATGGTGTGAGCGTGGACTTACATTCACCCTTGCACCTGTGAATATCCAGTTATACCCGCACCATTTGTTTAAAAGATTATTCTCTTCCCTGTGGAAAGGTCTTGAAACCTTCTTGAAAACTAATTGACCATAAATGCAAAGGCTTAGTTCTATACTCTCAATTCTATTGTACTCATCTATAATCTCTAACTTTATTCTAGTAACATACTATTTGAATTACTATAACTTTACAGTAAGTTTTGAAATTGGGGCATATTATACCTTCTGCAATTCAGTTCTTTTGCAAGATTGTTTTGGGTCTCTGGCAATGCTTTGCGAATTCTAGGATTATCTTTGCAATTTCCACAAAGAAGCCAGCTTGGATTCTGATAGGGATTAAACAGAAGGCAGGTCCGTTTGGAGAATTCTGCTATCTTCACAATATGAAGTCTTCCGATCCATGAACATGAGATTTTGTTCCCTGTATATTTGGATCTTTTAAAATTCCTTTCAATAATATTTTGTATCTTTCAGAGTATTCATTTTGCACTTTTGTTTTTAAGTTTATTCTTAAATATTTGTATTTTTAGATGCTATTGTAAATTGTTTTCTTAATTTTATTTTCAAATTGTTGATTTAAAATACATAGAAATGGGGCTGGAGTGGTGGCTCAGCGGTTATGGAGCTTGCCTTGCATGCGTGAGTACGTGAGTTCAAACCCCAGCACCAGGGACACAACAAAGTGTCGGAGTAAAAAAGGCCACATGATAAAATAAATAAAGTTGATTCTCTCTTTCTCTATTTCTCACTGTTCCTCTCTCTTTAAAAATAAAATACATAGAAATACAATTTCTCTGTCAATTAATATTGTATACTGCATGAGAACTTGTTTAGTAGTTCTAACAGTCTTTTGTGTGTGGACTTCCACACACAAGATCGTGTTATCTGCTATTTCTTCCTTTCCAGTTGCATATGTTTTTCTTTTTCTTGCCTAAATATCCTGACAAGAACTTTAATAAAATGTTGAATAGAAGTGATGAGAGGACATCCTTGTCTTACACTCAGATGATCACCAAGTATACTAAAAATCATGATGAGCTTTTCATAGAGGACTTTATCAGGTTTAAGACATTCCCTTCAATTCCTAGTTTGTTGAGTATTTTTTATCATGAAATGGTATTGGATTTTGTCAAATATTTATTCTATATCCACGGAGATGATCATGTGGTTTTGGTTTTTTATTCTGTTAATATATCAATTGATTTCTATGTGGCAAACCAATCTTACTGTTTCTGTGATAAATTCCACTTAGTCATTGTATATAATTCTTTGTAAATGTTGCTGGATTGTGTTTGCTAGTATTTTGGTATACACATTCAGAGGGGACATTGGTCTGAATTTTTCCCCCACCCTTAGAATGTCCTTATTGATTTTGGTATCTGGGTAATATTGGCCTCATAGAATGATTTGGGAAGTTTTCCACCTTTTTTATATTTTAGAAGAGTTTGGGAAGAATTAGTGTTAGTTCCTGATTAAGCACTTGATAAAATTCATCCACAAACATATTTGGGCCTGAACTTTTCTTCATGGGAATGTTTGATTGCTAATTCAAACACCTTATTGATTATAGGTCTATTTCGATTTTCTGTTTCTTCTTAAGAAATTTCTCCATTTCTTCTGCATTAGCTGCTTTGTTAGCACACTGTTCTTTATAGTATTTCTTTACAACCTTTAAATTTATGTAAGATTGATAGAGTTGTCCTTTTTTAATTTTAGGAATTTAGCTTATCTTTTCAAGAAAAAGATTATCTATTTCCACTGTAATCTATTATTCATTTCCCTCTGCTTGCTTTGGGTTTAGTTTACTCTCATTTCTGGTTTCTTTCTTCTTTTTTTTAAGAGAGGAACAGTGAGAGAGAGAGAGAGACAGAGAGAGACAATCAGTTTTATTTAGTTTTTCATCTGGTTTTCATTGTTCCAACCCTTAGTTGTGTATATGGTGCTAGGGTTTGAACCAGGGTCCTTGCACACTGCCAGACAAGTGCCACGACCACTGAGCCACCGCTCCAGCCCTGTTTCCGGTTTCTTAAGGTGGAAGGATAAATTATTGATTTGAGATCTTATCAATATAGATGTTTTAAGTTATAAATTTCCTCCTGAGTAATGCTTTAGCTTTGAGTCTTTTTCTACTTATAATTTATAAATATACTCATAATGCATGACATATCATAATATATATTATATATTCATAGACTACAGATAAGAATGGCTAGAACCAAATAGAAAATAACTAGTGCTGATGAGAATGTGAATAAATAGAAACCTTCATACACTGGCTGGTAAGAATGCAAAATTGGATAGAACCTTTGAAAAAATATGAACATTCCCTAAAAATTGAAGAGTAATCATATGGCCAAGAATTCCACTCCTAGGCATATATCCACAAAACACTGACTTTTAATATTCATAGAAGCATTACTCATAATAACTAAAGAGAAACAACTGAAATGTTCATCAATAGGTGAAAGGAATGCTATGCAGACACAAAAAGGAATGAGGTCCTGATACACACTACAAGAATGAACCTTGAAAACAGTATGCTAAGTGTAGGAACTAAGACACAAAAGGGCACACGCTCCATGACTCTGTTACATAATACTTGCTGTATATGCAAAGCCAAAAAGAACACCATCGCAGTGGCTGGCAGGGAGAAAGAATGGGCAATGACTACTAACAGGTATGGGAGTTTCTAAATTTAAATATTTGTAATAGTTATACAACTCTAAACTTGCTTTAAAAATACTAAATTCTAGGGACTGCAGCAGTGGCTCAGCGGTTTCGGCACTTGCCCAGCATGCACAAGTACAAGGATTCCAACCCCAGCACCACGTACATAACTGTCGGAGCAATGAAAGTCATGTGAAAAACTCAATAAAAATTCATTCTCTCTCTCTCTCTCTCCCTCTCTCATTGTCTCTCTCTCATTGTCCCTCTCTCTTAAAAAATACTAAATTCTATACTTTTTTTTTTTTGTACCAGGGATTGAATTCAAAGGCACTTAACTTCTGAGATTCATCCTCAGCCCTTTTTAGCTTTTATTTTAAGACAGGGTCTCATTAAGTTGCTGAGGCTGGCTTTGAACTTGTGATCTTCCTGCTTCAGCCTTCAGAGTCATTGGTATTACAGGTGTATACCTCCACTCCCAGCTTGAATTCTACACCTTAAAGACATGAACTTTGCTTATTATGCTTCACATATCAACAAATCTATTTTTTAAACAAAAGACAGAGTTATAAAATGAGAATTAGGGCTGGAAAGGTAGCTCAGCAGTAGAGCATTTGCCTGGCATGTGTAAGATCCCAGTTTCAATCCCCAGCACCACATGCACAAATAAAGGAAAAACAACAAAAAAGAAAACAGATGAGAAAAATTAACTCTCTCCCTTATTCTCTCTCTCTAAAAAAAAAGTGAGAATTAATTAACAAAAATTATTACATACTTACAGTGTTTCCTCAGTGTCTGCAGGCATTAGTTCCAGGAAACCCATGGATACCAAAAGCCACAAATGTTAAGCCCATCAAATAAAATGGTGTAGTATTTGCATATAACCTACACATATCCTCCCAAATATATTAAATCATCTCTAGTTTACTTATAATACCCAATACAATATTAATCCTATGAAATACAGTTGCTACATATTATTGAAATAATAGTGACAAGAAAAAAGTCTGCCCACATTTAGTCCAGACACAACCATTGTAGGCCAGACTACATAGCACACAACCTGTGCTGGTTGAATCCACAGACGTGGACAGGAATAACTTGGTGGAGTCTCCAAGGGAAGATATGAGCCAAAAGAGAGCCAAAGAGAAAATTTAAAAGAATTGCTCACTTTTACTTTGTCTGCTTGATTTTATACGCATCATTCGGTACGGCCTTTTCAACCACGTTTCCTGGAATGATTGTAACACACTTTCATAGGCACCCTATAACTTTAGCTCCCAACCTTTGTTCTTCTAATTCCTATGAAGTAAACTGAACAGGCAAATGTTTACTCAGAGGTTATATTTTTATATAGAAGGATATCAGACTTACCACTCTCTTTTCCCTAAAATCGATGCCCACTGTCGTGATAAATTTGGAATTAAATTTACCATCAGTATACTGGTAAAGTACACTGGTCTTCCCTACTCCAGAGTCTCCCAAAGCTAAAAACTTGATGAGGTAATCATAATCTCCATCAGACATAATGAAGAACTCAGTGATTCACCTGAAACATAAAAACAAATGCATATTTATTAAAATCTATTAGAAAACATTGAGTTGTCCATTAATAATGTGGCCACTTAATAATCAGTTCACCAAGGGCTTCTATATAAACCTCTACGTCTACAGTTCAGTGAAGAGAGAGTTATATAATTTTCATGTTCCCTGAGTACCTAATAATTTGCTAGAAGAGATGCTACTGAAATAGTAAATAATAGTTTTAATTTAACATACATGCTATATATACTACCAGTGGGAATGATAATTAGTAATAAAATAGCAATCACTATTATTTGCAGTCCATAGAAAACCAAAACTGATAAGAGAAAGGAGGAAGGCCAATGTTTTAAAGTATATAATAGAAATTCTTAGAGTACAAGTAGCTCCAATTCTCCCTCCCTTTTGAGTTTCCTAGTGCTGGATCACTGACTTTTCTCCCTTTTTACTTTGATATCTAGACAATTTCATTTATCCAATTCATTTTCATAGACATTCAAAGACACTGCTAATTCATAAGTAAAATTTGTTTTGTGGCTTACTTACGTATTGGTAATACATACTGTCTACCAATTTAGACTTCTCTCAACTATCACTGCTTACTTGGAAACTGAGTTCCATTTGAGACCACAGGTCCACTGCTAAGGGCTCATTAACCTACTCATACCTACACCTTGGTAGTCTAACAATAACACTGAAAACTCAGTTCCTCAGTAATGACTAACACAAAAGTCCACTTTAAAGAAGAAAACTTTGTTTTCACCAGCAATACCTAACCATGGTTACTTTTATTCCTTTGCAATCATCACTTTGCATCATTTATTTTTATCTTCTAAATAGATGAAAATCCAACATATCAGTCCAACTAGAAGTGAAGTATCTCTTTGGGGAAGACCTATTTGTTTTTGTCCTTCCTTTTTCTTTTGGATGTTCTCAATTTTCCTTTTTCTTTTTTTTATTCGTTCGACATAGTATTACATACTGAAGGGAATAGTTGTTACATATTCATACACACATGGATATTGTCCATTTGTTTTTTTAAGAGAGAGAGACTTAATTTTATTTTTTTTCATCTGGTTTTTGGTTTTACAACACTTAATTGTGTATGTAATGCTGGGGATCAAACCCAGGTCATCCACATGCCAGGCAAGCGCTCTATCACTGAGTCACCTCTCCAGCCCCTTATCCATCCATTTCTAATGCTAATAAACCTTCCTGAAAATCAGAAAATAACCAGCTATCCCATTGCCACTGACAACTCTACCTGCCCATACAAAAGCACACATTTACCCAACAACACACATGCCAGATGCCCTCTCTTAGATGCTGCTGATCTTCCTCTCATCGTCTTTTCCACAAAGGCCCATATTCTAAAACTCTGCTCTAATACTCAATGCTTCCTATAGGCATGTTTCTATAGATACATAAAATTAACAAAACCTCAGGCAAGGACATTTACTGATATTCAACTTTGCCACTCCAACCTCATCCTCAACTTGGTGACTTACCTTATGCTCAAAAATCCTAAAGCTGAGTCAAGAGCCACTGCAAGGTTCTTCCTCAGAGAGACTTACAGTCGATCTGGGACCTCACAGCAGACATGACTGACAAGTGAATAAAGGGCAGAGCCTCTACAAATATTCATAGTTCTGTTTGCACATTAAAGGGTGGCACTCTACAGAGGACAGCTCCTATGTTAACAGCTTCTGCATGCAGGTGTGAGTCACCAGTATTAATGGCATGCAAAAGAAATCCTCTCCAAAAGATAACCACTTGAGTACAAGCATTCCAACCAGTCCCATCACCACCTCTCACTTGGCTCCAATATATTCAGAAATAACAGCTAAACGGCTGGAGCTGTGGCTCAGCAGTTACAGTGCTTGCCTGGCAAGCGCGAGGACGCAGGTTCAAACCCCAGCACCACGTACACAACGAAGTGTCAGAGCAACAAAAGCCATGTGAAAAACTAAATAAAACTGATTCTTTGTCTCACTATCCCTCTCTCTCTTAAAAAAAAAGAAAAGAAAAGAAAAAGAAATAAGAGCTAAAATTTGAAAGCAGATCCAGATAACATTTAAGAATTAAAGAATGGGGGAAGGGGTAGGGTTCCTCTCAAAGCAGAAAGCAACTCCAATCCTGCAATAAGAATATTGAAAGAGGGGCTGGAGCGGTGGCTCAGTGGTCTCAGCACTTGCCTGGCAAGCATGAGGACCCGGGTTCAAACCCCAGCACCACATACACAACTAAGTCTTGGAGCAATGAAGGCCATGTGAAAAACTAAATAAAGTTGTTTAAAAAAAAAAAAAAGAATATTGAAAGAGAATACTGTGGCTACCTTATTTCCTCTTTTCTTTTACTTTGTAAAAGTTGGACATTTCTATGCTTTTATATCAATTAAGACACAAGAGAAAACGCTGTCACCAATGGCATCAATATTCTAGAATTCTCTAAACCCACTTGAGTGGAATTCAAACAAAGACTTAGATGAAACCATCTCTGCTATATAACATATTTAATGTATTTTGTTTTCAAGGGTGACAGATCGTACAGGTATGTCTAATGTTTTCTACTCATGATAAAATACTAAAACATCATAAAGGAAAAAGTAACATACCAAATTCCACAATTTGAAGGTTTAGATCCCATCAACATTAATCATAGTTTGTATTTTTCAGACTGCAGATACCAGTTCTTTCAATTTGAAAATGAATATGCAGACCTTTTACTCTCTGGGTTTGGCTTTCTAATCCTAAAGAAAGAAAATAAGTGTTTGATCCGTATGGAAGGACCAAGTCAGAGGAAGAATGCAGGGGGAAAAAATAAAGAAATCTGAGTTTGGTTTTCTAAACGGTAACACAGAACCCGGAGAAGCTAAATGATTTGCGCAGCCTAATCCAAAGTACAGTGTCTTTTCTACCTAACACTTTGCTCATTTTCTTCTTAAAAATGCATACTGGGCTTAAAAGTGACCAGTGATATATCTTACAAGTAGCAAACACACAAAGTCAAGCAGAACTGAGTCTAAATCCCACACCTCCCATCTACCAACTACTTGGATGCCTCTGAGCCTTAGATTTCTAGGTTTCCTTTCTACAAAAAGATAACACTCGCTCCCTCACACCACTGTTCTGCAGCGGGAAAGAGAGACCCTTTGCGAAGTGCACAGAGCAACACTTAGCATGTACTGGTTCTCCTTAAATGTTGGCTCACTCTCTTCTTCCTGTTCTGGACGTTCCAACTGGTTCTGAAGACCTAGAACAATTTCTAAACTTGATTCCAGACAGCTCAAAACACATTTTTCTAGCTGACTGATTCAGAGTAGTTTACCGACTCAGCAAGGATCATTTTCAAATAAATTCTGATCTTTTTGAGGCTAGTTCTAACCAGTTGCAATTCATTTTAAATAGATACTTCTATTTCAAAAGAGTTTGATCAACTTCCAAATTTAAGTCCATATAAAATGCTCTCATCCATTTTAGCAAGCTCATACTTGTTCAAAAGAATTTGACCGGTTCGCACTAATTTAGATGGATTTTAAGGGCTAAATTAAAAGTGATTCTACATATAAAACTATTTCAGACTGATCTCAAACCACTTTGGTGTATCTAACCAAAATTATTCGAGTCTCATCTGAATAGCTATAATCACTCAACTGGTTTTGGGTAACTCAAATATGTTCTTTTTTTTTTTTTTTTTTAAAGAGAGAGGGACAGTGAGAGAGACAGAGAAAGAGAGAAACAACTTTATTGAGTTTTTCACATGGCCTTCGTTGCTCCAACACTTAGTTGTGTATGTGGTGCTGGGGTTTGAACTCGGGTCCTTGTGCTTGCCAGGCAAGCACCGAAACTGCTGAGCCACCACTCCAGCCCCTCAAATATGTTCTGACCTGCACAAGCAGGTTCTAACTGGCTCACAGAAACTAATTGGTTCAGAGTATGCTTTACTGAATCCAACTGGTACTGACCAATTAAATCTACTTCCAGTGAGGTCAAACTGCTTCTAACCAGTTCAAATCATCCATAAAAGAGCCTGAACTGTTTCAAACTAGTTTAAAGTATTTGACCTATTCAGGACTAGGTTTGTAAAATGATCATCAGAAGCACCAAAAGCAACAGTTTGGTGCTTAAAAACTGCCAAACTGCCAGGCGCATTGATCCATGCCTGTAATCCCAGTGACTCAGAGGCTGAGGCTGGAGGATCCCAAGTTTGAGGCCAGCCTCAGAAACTTAGCAATGTCATCAGCAACTTAGGGAGACTCTGTCTCAAAACCAAAATTGAAAAGGGCTGGGGACTTAGTTCAGCAGTAAAACATCCCTGGTTTCAATCCCATATAACAAAAAGAAAAAAAAAATCGTGCCAAACCAACAAAGTTAGAATTTGGTTAGAATTTTACTCATAAATTACCTTAACTGTAGACATTCTATATTCAGAATGTTCTCTCTGCCACAGTAGGGTTTATACCCACACTTGAACAATACCTGTGCAGTGAAGGACAGCAACAGGGCTGGGCAAAGGGAAGACTGGCAGAGAAAGAAATGATAGCCACAGGGAAAGGTGATACAAGTGGCACAGTCTCCTTGGTCGAGAAATCGCCTTCCATGTACCTCAAGGACCTGACAGAAACACATTGATCCACTCTCTGACAATAAAAACAAAGATTTCAGTTGGGGTAACTCTTCAGCAAATTTGGAGGCCACAACTAGTTTGTTCTATTAGTCACACTGGGACTGGAGTGGTGGCTCAGCCGTTGGAGCACTTGCCTGGCACGCACAAGGACCCGACTTTGAACCCCAGCACCTTATACACAACTAACTGTCAGAGAACAAAGCCCAGATGAAAAAAATAAAGTCGATATTCTCTCTTTCTCGCTCTCTCTCTCTCCCCCTCTCCCTCTCTAAACAAAACGAAAAGAAAAGAAAAAACTGATCACACTGACCAGGCTGGTCTTGGTAGACAGAGACCAGAATTCTAAAAATTAAGCTGCAAGGAAATAAATTGGGGGGCAGGCAGGTTTTCAAAGGCACAAAGAGAGATTTCAAGGTTTGGTAAAGAGCTCCTTATCTGAGTTTGCAGTGCAGTTCATCAGAGCCTAAAATTAACAGAACAGCCCATGTTTCATCACGAAATAATGCTAGACAGAATGCTCTCCCAGCCCCATCCTGCAAACCACCACTATTAACACCAGGTGAAGACAACTTAAGGATCATTCTCACCTGAAGCTAGGTTTTCCTAATTTAAAATCATTTTTGTTCACTTATTTGTTATTCCCGTCCTGAGTAGTGTTTTGGGGGTCTGCTTTCCAGAAAGAAAATAACTCTACTCCTCAAATATGGAAATGTATTCATATAAATCAGCCTTACATTGGCGTTTCAGAGTAGGACGGGAAATGGAGAATACACACCACCAGAATTTAGCGCTGGAGCATACAAACACCGCTCTGTACACATCATTTCCTTCATGTACTCCAGCTTTGGAGGCTTCAGAAGTCAGTTCGTCAGATCTTCCCTCTTGCACTGCTCTTGTGAAATATGAGTCTGAAGCAGGGTCAGAGGCCCCAAGCTGCTTTATAAGCATTGGCACAACTGTCTTCTCTGCAGGCCTAGAGGCAGGTTGCACAAACCACACCCCTTGCCTCCTCAGGAGGGTCTCAGTGCTGCTCTATCACAGGTACCACAACGGGGAGTGAGAAACTGGTCTTTGTCCCCGTATTGGCAAGGGCTCAATGCCAAGGTATAGTGAAGAGAGAGAAAAAAATGGAGGTTAAAAGCAAGGACTCTAGAACCTCTAGTTCCATTTATGTTGTTCCAAATGACAGGATTCCATTCTTTTTTTCTTTCCAAGAAAGAGAAAGAATCAGTTTTACTTATTTTTTCATCTGAATTTTGTTTTTTCAACACTTAATTATGTATCTGATGCTAGGGTTTGAACCTGGGTCCTCACACATGCCAGGCAAATGTTCTACCACTGAGCCACTGCTCCAGCCACCAGGATTTCATTCTATTTCATGGCTGAATAGTGATCCATTTTATATAAATATATATGTGTATGTGTATGTATAGGGGTGTGTGTGTGTGTGTGTGTGTGTGTGTATGCCAGATTTTCTTTTCTTTTTTTTTTTTTTTACAACTTTATTTAGCTTGTCACATGGCTTTAGTTGCTCCAACACTCAGTTGTGTACGTGGTGCTGGGATTTGAACCCGGGTTCTCATGCTTGCCAGGCAAGTGCCGAAACTGCTGAGCCACCGCTCCAGCCCCCCCTAGATTTTCTTTATCACTATTTTAGTAATTCTAACATACATATGGTTTCTTATTTTAACTTCTTTAAAACTAGGGATATCTTATATTTCACATATTACAATGCAAGACAGTTTGCAATTGCTTTTATAAATCAAGTGTCACTAGAGATACAGTTGTGTGAAAACTTTCCATTAGAATCTTCTAACAAGATTAAGAATGTTCCATCAAAATCAGCATAACCCAGAGAACCAAAGGTTCAATGTATTCACTCATCTGTGGAGGCTGGAGCTAGACCCTGGCCATTGAGAAAGGAGGTCAATTCTCATGTTTTAAATCTGGAAAAGGTGTAGTGACACACAACCTAAGGCATTTGTAGAGATGTATTGGGAAGGAGGGGGGAGAGGGATAAGGGTGGGTAATTGCGGGGTGGGCTCTTGGGGGTAAATCTAATTTTCAGAATTTATATATATATTATATTGTTTCGTTAGAAGCATGTTTGATTGTTCAACAAATAAGTTTCTTAATAAAAAAAATTTTTAAAAAAAGAAGGTTCCATCAACACATTTTGATGGCGCACAATAGCAAAGCTATCTCAGAGAGCTGTTGTAAGAAATGAGCTAGTGTATGAAGTTTAGAACAGTGCCTGGCACACAGTAAGTCTGTATAAATATTAGCTCTATCAACAACATCTAGTACTCTAGCTTCCATGAGTCAATATGCAGGAAATACCCTTCCTCTCCTAGAACCATAAGAAAGTACATTTAGACCCTAAACTAAAACTTAAAAAAATAGGAAATAATGACCTGTTAGAAGCACTTGAACCTAAGGTCACTCATTTAAATACTGCACCACCTTGAGGAAGTCAAGTCTAAATACCTCAAGGAAATGTCTCCTAAGAAGTTAAGGTTCCCCCAGTTTGGGACTCGCAAAAGACTTTCTCTTTGGGACTTCTGTCTCTCCTCCTTACACAAATATTTTTCAAAGTGCTCTCCACCCTCATTCTCATCAGACTAACAATAGAAGGCAAGGAACACCCACTTCCTCAACAAGCAGGGAGTGTTGATTACCGCCTACAGAGAGAGTCAGATCATATTCCTTACTGAAACTTAAAATGCATTTTAATTGCTTTCAGAGAACAGGATAAAAGAAAATTATTTCAATTCAGAGGAAAGGAAGCTGGGCACAGTAGCACACGCCCGTAATCCCAAGGAGAGGCTGAGGCAGAAGGATCACACTGATGTTGCTCAGTGGTTAAGCACCCTTGCGTTCAATCCCTGGTACCAAAAGGAGAAAGATCTATTTCTCTTTCTTTCCCTCTATCTCCCCCCCTTCCACTCACACCCCCTCAAATCCTCCATGTGGCTTCATGTTAAAGTCATGGACCCCAACCTTAGGCTCTCCTATCACTATGCAGAATCATTCTAAACTACTCAAAATAGACAAGTCACTTTTTTTTTTTTTTTAAGAGAAGACAGCGGGGACAGGGAGGGAATCAATTTTCTTTAGTTTTTCAGGAGGCTTTTGTTGCTCCAACACTTCATTCTGTACGTTGTGCTGGGGTTCGAACCCGGGCCTTGCGCGTTCCAAGCAAATGCCGTAACCACTGAGCCACTGCCAACCTGTCACCTTTTGAAAGACAAATTTTCCCTCTATTGCCCATATTTAGTAGAGAGTAAAAGGGAGAAAGAATATGAACTGAAGAGCTACCATGTGTCACAAATGCTAAACATACATAATTTTATCTCATCATCATCTTTAAAGACAATTTAATGCTTGCACAAGATTCATACCATATAAAGAGTGGTGCTTTCTCAGTGCTATGATACATAGGCTGGGGTTCAAATTCTGACTCTTCTACTCTGTATGACCTGGTCCAAGTTCTTTAAACTAAGCCCCATTCAACTGCAGAATGGACATAACGGCATTAATAACCTCACTGGATTGTGTTTTTAAAAAAGAGAGAGAGAGGACAGTGAAAGAGAGAGACAGAGAAAATCAATTTTTATTGAGTTTTTCACATGGCTTTCATTGCTCTGACACTTCGTTGTGTATGTGGGTGCTGGGGTTTGAACCCATGTTCTCGTGCATGCTGGGCAAGCGCAGTAACCGCCGAGCCACCGCTCCAGCCCCTCACTGGATTGTTTTGAAGACTGAGCGAATCCACAGAAAATTGTAAGCATGCTGTTTGTTCTCTGTTAAGCTCCCAGTCGTTCAAACTTATTATTAGCTAAACTGTTCACAGCCTTCAGAAAAATCTTAGAAATTCAATTTAGATGCAATTACTTTTGGGGTCTCTATCCAACAAAAACTGTGTTTTTGGCATTCTAATATATGAATTTTACCTGTGTGGTTTTTGGCACATTCAGAGATGGGAATGTTCATCATTTGAGTGTTCTACGTCCTCCAAGAAGAAGAAACAGGCCCAGAGAAGGAAAATTAATAGTCTGAAATAAACCACCTAAGTTTGAGATGGGACTGGGTTAGGTCCCAACCCTCCAAAATTCCAATCCTTTTCTAATATATTTTTGCTCTCTCTGTATTCCTTCCTTCAGAGCTAGAAAACTCAGTTTTAGTTGCTTTGAATCAGGAATCAAAAGTTCTCAGGAATGCCAGCAGCTATAATGACAGATTGCTTTATGACTAAAGTTGGGACCCCGAGAGGCTAAGGCAGGGGCATCACAAATCCTTCAGCAATGTAGGGAGACCCTATCTCAAAACAAAAAGTAAAAAGGGGTGGGGATGTAGCTCGGAACCAAAAGCGAGGGGGTGAAAAGGAAAGAAGGGGTATACTATAAGGAACTTTGGTAACTGACAATGTCTTGAATAGTTTAGAATGGTGAATAAAATACCACAGTAATCCTCAGTAGTTTATGGACTTCACACATTCCCAGTCCAAAACGATTTTTTTTTTTTTTTTGGACTGGGGATTGAAACCAAGGGTGCTTTACTACTGAGTTAAGTCCTTCGTGCTATCTAGTCATCTACTCTTTTTTTGGAGATGGGGTCTTGCCAAGTTACTGAGGCTAGCCTCAAACCTGCAGTCCTCCTGCCTCAGTCACTGGGATTACAGGCATGCACCACCACATGTGCCACTGTGATTGGCCCCAAAATGATTTCTATGTATAAATAGGAAAGTGTAAATACAGCTACTACTTTCACATTAACAGAACACCAGTATGTTTGAGAACTACACAGCCACATGTTCTTTCACACAATTTAATGCTCCTTATCTAGTGATTCATTTTGGGGGGAAATGTTCACATACCAATGACTGTCATTGGAATAAAAAGTTCATCAGGGTTTTTATGTTTAATGTTAAGAAGCGTAAAGCGGGGTTGGGGATTTAGCTCAGTGGCAGAGCGCTTGCCTAAAGGCCCTGAGTTCGATCCTCAGCCCTGAAAAAAAAAAAAAAAGCATAAACCATTGACTTTCTCTTTTTTTTTTAATGGTGCCACTATTGCCCCATCCCAGCGTCCTATGGGGAATACCTAAAATAGAGACAGCAGACAAGGGCAAGAGAAGTCTCATGGAGTACGGCAGGATAGAAGAGGTATTCTATTTGTAAAAAGAGATGAAGTGGAGCAACTGGTTTACCAAATTAGCCCTGGCTACAACTCTCTTAAAACACTGCAATCCCTCCACCCTGAAGTGAAACAGAACTACTTCCACTGGGAAAGCAACACGCAGAGTACCCCACGGCAGAGACCCCACTTCCACAAGAGGAGACAGCTGTGTCCTCTGTGCACAATGCTGGTTTCAATTCGAGAGGACCTGTTTCTGCCCTCCTGAATGGGTCCAGAGTGGAACACACGAGAATGCAGACTAAGACTGACATCCTGTTTGTGCAAAAGCTCAAGCAAAAAGAAGTGAAAATATAACAGCTTCAAGAAGTAGAAGGAAATTAAAATCTGACTCTTCCTTGTCTCGTGATTGAAAGATGAGTTTGATTTTATCCAAATTTATAATATGATTATAACTAGATTATAACTATTATATATGTACCTACAACCTATGATTTATAAATGCATTCCCATTAATACCGTATTTTACGGTAATAGCAGAGATTCATCCTGTTCATTGAGAAGAGCTGTTCATGGCTAAAAACTGACAAGATCTAAATTTGAAATCACCTGATTAAATATATATTAAATCAAGTTAACCTGCTACATAAAAATACTTAGTATCCCCATATAAACGAAATAAAAAAGACTAGCTTCTATCAGGTGTTGATATTCCAACATCACAATTTTTTTCAGAGTAAAAATAATCCACAAACAGTGTTGAATTAAATAGAAATTTCCAAATACTGCAGGACATCCAAACATATCCTCATTTGTAAGAGTTTCTTCAAGGCATTCACAAATTCTTTACAGAAAGTAAAGAAAAAGACCAGGATGAAGAAAAAATAAGTAGTCCTATCTAGGAGTCAGCCTACTATTTCTGTAATGTCACCATCCCCTCAGTGGGTGACCAACGAAACCCGGTAAGCAAGGAACATGAGCTACAATGTGTCAGGAAAGGACAGGATACTCGAATAATTCCTGAAAGCAGAAGATGTCCAGGAAGATCACTGCCAATGACTCCAGTCAGATAATGGCTTTTTTTTTTTAATTTATGGAAACCATCAACTCATTTACTCAGAAGCCATTACTTGTTGCCCAAGTCTCTTTTAGGATCAGAAGAGGAGTATTTATGGGGATTTATGGAAAGAAAATTTACCAAAATACTGAGTGTTACAGCACTTTAGCTTGTGGCGAGTACCTCTTGATTTATAGGGTACAGGAAAAAGCTCCCAATATGTCATTTGTAAAATACAGACGATACAGTTGGAATGGGAGTGTCTATTTGATTTGCTGAGTAATTTCTCAAATAATGTGAAAGCAGCTTCATCAAGGGCACGACCACATGTCACTAGTACGGAATGAGCAACCCACAGCCAGGCGTACCTTAAACAGCACCAAGAACTTGATAAAAATGCAACATGTATACAGTCCTCTCCCAATCCATGGTTGCTTTTTGTGGGCCCAGAGAGGACAGTGAAACATAGACTCGGCAGCCCGGGTCTGCTAAATTCAAATGGTAGGACCTCACCAACTACCTGCATAAGGAACAGCAAAACGCCGGGCCAGAGAGCAATAGCATAGCTGTTCATGAAATGGACCTGAACGCTGATCTTACGGTTTTAAGCTTGCTGTTTTCCCCCATTATACCTTAAGAATGACATCGAAACATTATAAAGCTCTCAAAGAAAGGAGTCAAAATATTTTCCAAAAAATGGAAAAGGAGGAGTAACTTAAGCTACCCGGAAAATGTGACATCTTGAAGTTGGTAGAGGGAATTCTGCTATTAATGGACTCTGAGGAGGTAGAACGTGGGGCTGTTAAGTCCACCAAATCGCTGAGCCCAAGACTCAAAGGCAGAAGTGTTAGAAACGGCAGCACTGCCACCAGCCTGGACTGAGAGGCTTGGTATCCAGGAAGCACTCAGAGAACTTGAAGTTGGAGAGAGAGTTTCCAAGATTATAAAACGCATACCATCTTTTTGTTTTCGACCCAGACATATAGTTGGGGCTTCCATCAAGACCCGTCCTCCCAGAACAGGAAATGTGTTCTATGAGGGCCTGGCACACATGGCTGGCTCTCCTCCTGCAACTCCCACCACAGGGTTTTTGCATGCTGCCATACGGGACACGTCAGGGAAATACCCAAATCACGAAGGGACCTTCAGGCTGGAGCAGCGGCTCAGCAGTTACAGCGCTTGCTTGGGTTCAAACCCCAGCACACATACACCACGAAGTGTCGGAACAATGAAAGCCACATGAAAAACTAAATAAAATTAATTCCTTCTCTCTCACTGTCCCTCTCTCTCTTTAAAAAAAGTGACCCTTCAGTTGTGAAGTAACAATGATACTTCTTTCATTCTAAAAAAAAAATATATATATATATACATATACATATATATATATATATATATGAATGAATCAGAAGCAAGATCTGTTGAGGAGAGCTATTCAAACAATAAAACAACTGTACAAACAGCCCTGAATTGGCAGTAACTGAGAAAGAGGGAAGCTCATTTAACATTGACTTTTTTTCAAAAATGAGAATATGAGTCTAAGAGTGCTTTATATTTATTGACCCCATATAGAAATTATATCCAGTATATATATATATCACCCTTCCTTTTCAGATCCAACCATTAACATACCAGGGTGTTATCTTCACAGTTATCTTGTAAGGATGGTTTTTACAGTGGGCTGTGATCATTCACAAAGTGCACAAACCATACTTAACTTTTCTGGGATGAGATGTGCTGTAAGCCCACACAGGCAGATCTACCAAGGGCTCCTATCCCACACACCCTACTCCCAAAGTTAAGGTGAACCATTGGTTTGGCACGGAGGTACTTACAAAGGCACCAGGTATGGCTTCACACCTTCCTTGCATACCCCACACCCTCATCAACCACATCAAAGCAGGTCTGTTCTCTGTCCTCAGGTACACAGTGGCTTACTGAAGCACATAGGACTTCCATCTCTTCCAGCTGGCTTTTATTTCTATAGTCAAACATGTGCCCTGCCACACCCTCATGCTGCATCCAAAAGCCCTACTTCCAACTGTTACTCTCATGCCATGCCTCCATCTATTCTCTTTTTCCTCTTCTGGCTCTCTTTGTCGCTCATCTCCAGGTTCTCTTCCCAAACTCCAGTTTGGGTGTGCAAAAACTGACCTTACATTAACAGTGCCAGTCAGTGAATATAGGTTTTCCTTGTAACACAGTAAGCTGCTATGTTAACTTCTAGATGTTCGACCCTTCTCACTAATTTTCCAACAAGGAAAAGAGTTCTTCCCAGCTACATCTTGGAATGGAGCAATTTTAGAAACCCAAGTGCTGCTCAGTACTGTGCCAGCTTTGGTTTCATCATTATGCAACTGGAAGAGCAACATAACTGATACAAATTGATCATGTGTTTAAAACATTATTGGCTGTGAATATTTTCACTATATACTAACTCAGCTCTTTTAAAAATAGTGAAAGGCACCAGATAAGGTGGGGCACACCTGTAATTCCACCAACTCCAGAGGCTAAGCCAGGAGGATCACAAGTTCAAAGTCAGCCTCAGCACCTTAGCAAGACCCTAAGCAGCTTAGCGGGACCCTGTCTCAAAATTAAAAATAAAAAGTTCTGGGGATGTGGCTCAGTGGTTAAGAACCCCTGGGTTTAAACCCTGGTACCAAAATAGAAAAAAATAGTGAAAGACTCAGAAAAATGAAACCATTTTCTGATGTTTTAACACAACTGAACTAATGATGCTAAGACTCTTAACCTCTGCCATTAGGTATCAATAAGCTGTAGACAGCCAGCTAGAGGTCTTAGAGGTCCTCTCTCTACTGCTACATTTACAACATGTGTTTAACTGCTCCCAAATATCACTTTTTTTTTTAAAGAGAGAGAGGGACAGTGAGAAAGATAGAATTAATTTTATTTAGTTTTTCACGTTGCCCTTGTTGCTCCAACACCTCACTGTGTACATGGTGCTGGGGCACGAACCCGCATCTTCGCACATGCCAGGCAAGCGCCAAAACCACCTCTCCAGCCCCTAAATATCATTTTTTTAATAGATGAATCAAAACCAAAAAAACTTACCTAAAGGACAAGGTCTAATCAGATATACTTCTTATTGCTTCTCAAGAAGTCATTCCTTGCTCCACCTGCATATTCCATATGCAGGGTCTTAGAATTGACTGTTTGCATTTCTATCAGCAGCTGTGTGTAGAATGAGGCGTGCCTTGAGTTTACTTATGCAAAGATACAACAATGGACTTGCAGTCATCCAACTGCAAACCAACTTGGCAGATCACAGTTGGCTTTATTATTATTATTGTTGTTGTTGTTGCTTTCAAATTTATTACATTATAATTAGTAAATATTGTCTGCATAATATCAAATTTGAGGGAATTTAAGATGAGTTGTTTTATAAATTTTTTTCAATGGTTGCATGAAAATTTGTGTACCCTGATTGTTAAACGCAAAATTAATATTATACATGTGTATATGCTTGTTCAAGCTAGTTATGATTTTTAATTTGTTATGTCTTTACATCTTTGCTACTTCATCTGTTAGTTTCTAAGAAAAGTGTGCTAAAAATCTGGATCATATTTTCAGAAAATCAACCCAAGCTAATATATTAAAGAGGATGAATGTAAAGCACCATTAACTAAGAAGGCATTGCAGTCCTTACTCAGAGGCGTTAAATCTGTGGTTTTCAATTGTGTTCTGAGGACACCTGCGATTCATGGGGAGACTTTAAGCATTCTGGAAACTTTTAATCAATTTTGCTTTTTCCCCATGTTGTTTTTGTTTTTTTAACTAGAATTTTAAAAAGCATACAATAAAATAAGTTATATACCAAATTTAGAGACTTAGTTGTTTACTTAGACTACTTTGGTGTTATTTCTGCTCTTAGTGTATTCATATTATTTGAAAAGTCTATTGATGTGTTAATTAATTGAGAAGGCTGTAATTTACACTATTTTTTTTCTCTTTTTTTCAGAGACAGGGAAAGAGAGAAAGATAGAATCAATTTTACTTATTTTTTCATCTGGCCTTTGTTTCTCCGACACATGGTTGTGTATGTGGTGCTGAGGTTCAAACCCAGGTTCTTGCACATGCCAGGCAAGTGCTCCAACTGCTGAACCACTGCTCCAGTCCTTCTCTCTCCTTTTCTGTTTTATTTGTGAGGAAAAGAGGACTGGGGAGTAGATTCAAGTTTCCACCCATGAAAGCCCATGTGAACCACACTCAGTGACAGGGAAGTCTCAGGAACATGCGCTCGGCGTGTGCCTGTGTTCATCCTGTTACAACAGTCAACTGAGCAATGAGGGATGAGCACCATACATTGCCTCAGAAGAACATGCTACTGTAGATCACTGCAGTGCTTACTTTATGCTTGGGAGTCTTCTTACCTGACTTCTGTAAGTACGATAGTTATTCTCAGTTTGGGCTACTTCTTGCTCGCAGCAACAGGATAAACCTGCATAAGGTCTCAGGAAATCTACATCATGTCATTGCAGCCAACCTTCACTGCCCGAGAGAAATACTGTGGTCTAGCTGATTGCAAAATTTCTTTAGCAATAAAACTGTTTCTTCAAAGGAAACCTTACATAGCATCTCACCAAATAAAAGAAATGAAAGTAGAGCCAGTCTAATGAAAGAAGGAACGGTTAAGACTCAGTCTTCAAAGCATGGAGACACACCCAGGACCTAACAAGGACTCCATCGCACACATCTGGGAAACCAACGCAGAAACTTCTACCCTTATCCCAGCTCTAAATCCTCCCATCGCCTTTGACTTCGTATGAAACACTTCCTCTCTGTCTAACCATCTTAAATTTATAGTTCATTTGTAAAGTCTACCAGATTTCTTCAGTCAATATCTCCTTTAAGATGCCACCTCTCAGACTGCCCCTTAAGGCTCCTCTCATCTAGGAGAGGAAAATCTCAAATATGCTCTTGGTGAGTACTCAGAAAATTTGAAAGAAAGGATGAGACTTTAGAAAAGAGTCCTGGGGATATCTTCATTGCATCATTCATTGGAAAGGAAGAACTTTGAACCTAGGGCTAAAGAGTTCTAGAAAAAATCAGGCCAAACCTACTGAAAGAAAATCAAGAGAGCACCCATCTTAGATTAAGACACCAGTGTCCTTTAAAGAGGGATTTGAGGGAACTGTTGGGAAGATGTTTGTCCTCAACTACATTGGCAATCCCATCTTGTAACTAAATGGAGTCTTTGAGGCTGTAAGAAAATGCTGCAAGTGTCAATGGACTCAAGAATCTATGCTTCGGCTGGGCATGGTGGCGCATGCATGTAATCCAGCAACTCAGAAGGCTGAGGCAGACAGATCACAAGTTTGAGGTGAGTTCAACAACTTAGTAAGACCCCAAGCAACTTAGGCCAGAACTAGTCTTTGTCATCAGCCAAATATAACATTTCATGACATAATGTTCATCTCGAGTCCAAGAAATCTAACTGCAAAAGTTTATGCTTTTACCTGGATCCTTATCTTTCGCCCTGCACAAAAATTAAATCAAGATGGATCAAAGACCTGGATATTAAGCCAACAACTTTAAATTTACTAGAAAAAGAAGTAGGTTCATAACTACAGCATATAGGAGTCGGCAGCTACTTCCTTAACAAAACTCCCATGGCTCAAGCTGTAAAATCAAGAATAAATGAATGGGATACAATTAAACTAAAAAGTTTCTGCACAGCTAAAGATCTAGTCAAGAGCATCAAGAAAGAACCCACAGAATGGGAGAAAACCTTTGCCTGCTACACCTCGGACAGAGGGCCAATATCCAGAATACACAGGGAACTAAAGAAACTAAACTCAAAATCACAAATAATCCAATCAATAAATGGGCTAAAGAACTCAAAAGGAACTTCTCTCCAGTGGAAGTCCAGAAAGCCCATAAATATAAGAGAAAATGCTCTACATCATTAACTATAAGGGAAATGCAAATCAAAACTTCAATGAGATACCATCTCACTCCTGTTAGAGTGGCAAAAATGAAGAATACAAACGACAGATGCTGGAGGGACTGTGGGAAAAGAGGAACATTGTCACATTGCTGGTGGGACTGCAAAATGGTTCAGCCACTATGGAAAGCAGTGTGGAGAATCCTCAAAAAATTAAGGATGGAACCACCTTATGACCCAGCAATCCAACTCCTGGGTATTTTCCCAAAGGAGTTAGAATCAGCGTATTATAGTGATATGGCTTCCTCAATGTTTATAGCAGCTCAATTTACTATAGCTAGACTATGGAACCAACCCAGATGCCCCTCACTCGACGAGAGGATGTAAAAGCTTTGGTACATATATACAATGGAATACTACTCGGCCCTTAGAGAAGACAAAATTATGGCTTTTGATATCAAATGGATGGAGATGGAAAGAATTATGCTAAGTGAAGTATCCCAATCTCAGAGACTAAAGGGCCGAATGGTTTATCTCATCTGTGGAAGCTAGAATACATGGGGAAGCAGTAGGTCAGACGGCTAACCCAACAATAACTTCAAATTGTATGATTCTCAGAGTAATAGGGGGATGGCTCCCTAGGATACTTGGAGGTGTAGGGAGGGGGATGGGGAGGTGGGAGGGTGTATGAAGAACTCAGAGGAGACCGGAGAGTGGGAATATGGGGGAACCATCCTAGAAACTGATGTCATTCCTCCATGAGATACCCATTTAACACATGAGTTCTTCTGGGGGAAACTGCAACAGGTGAAACCCAAGGTGGTCATCCATGTTTTGGTATTACCCCTGGATAACAAAGTATATATACATTGGTTACTGATGGTTTGATACTGTTTCCCCCTCAATTGTATCTCTATATACTTCTAATAAAAAAAACTTTGTTTTTAGTGTTTGATCTCAGGAAATAATTTTCTACTAAAACAAAAACATTACAAATGATATCCTTTTAAGTTAGGATTTTCCAATGTGTATTTGTATAACATTTAAAGAAAACATTTGGATATCAAGCACTGCAAAAAAATTAAAAATTCTAATAATAGACAATGATGACATTACTCAATTTTCCTAGGTATACCACCCTAAAATTTTACTTATGAATGCCCAAGAAATAAAAGTTCTTACATTTAAGAATCTATTGCATAGGGGCTGGAGTGGTGGTTCAGTGGTTGTGGCACTTGCCCTGCATGCATGAGGATGTAGGTTCAAACCCCAGCACCATGTGCACAACAAAGTGTCAGACCAAAGAAAGCCATGTGAAAAATTAAATAAAATTGACTCTCTTTCTCTCTCTCTCACTATCCCTCTCTCTTTTAAAAAAAATCTATTGCATAGAACATGATAGAGAAAAATTAATTAATATGCATAGAAATTACAATGCTTAATTTGAAATAATTTCCATTAGTTTCTGGTGTCTCTAAGCAGTTGAGACACTCATGTTTTCAGCTCTTATAGATACAAACTGAAAATTTATGACACGGGAAGGAACAGATATTAAAATCTATTATTTCTAACCTAAGGCTGTATTAGAGATCTTATGTTCTCCATAAGATGAAGACCTTTTAGATTGTATGTTCTATATGTGTGTGTGTGTGTGTGTGTGTGTGTGTATATATATATATATAGAGAGAGAGAGAGAGAGATGTGAGATGTATAGGGGCTAGAGCGGTGGCTCAGCAGTAAAGCACTTACCTGACATGCACAAGGACCTAGGTTCAAATCCACCACCACATACGCAACTAAGTGTTAGAAAAATAAAAACCAGATGAAAAAATAAATAAAACTGATTCTTTCTCTCTCATTATTTTTTAAAATAAATATGTATAGATATAGATATATATCTGTTAGTGGATTTTTGTGGCTTTTGGAAAACTGCAGAGTTGTAAACAGTTTAATTGCCCAAGTGTTGGAATTGCTAAAGCACCTCACTGATTTATGGTGGAAATGCAGAAGAATATGAGAAAGAAGGCAGTTCCAGAAGCATCCATCAGTATAACACACCTTCATGTGCAGATGACATATAAAATTATTTGTGTTTACCTCATTTCCAATTACCAGGGTTCAGGGCTAAAATCCTATTGGCTTCCCATAATGAAGAAATGGGAAGGGAAGTTATTTCAAAGGAGACATCCTACCTACTTATGTTCCTTTTTTCACGACTCAAATAATTAGTAGCATGATCATAAGCATCTCTGCCCACTCCACTCTCATGTTGGAAGCCCATCTCCCAAACCACATCCTGCCCTGCGTATTCCTTCAACAAGGTTTCCCCAATATGTATGAATGCCTTTCCTTATTGTTTAACCTGTATGGTTGTATGTCACTTCTAAAAAACCTATTCCCATCTCACAAATGTGTCTCAACTCTCCACAAAAATTGCATATTTCCTGAAAACTGCCTTCTTGCATATTGCCTCTTCAGTCCCCCTTACCACTAGACTGATAACTGGCAGCTGTTACTCAAAAGCTAACTGTGTCTACCATCTGGCTTTCTCCAACAGCTTCTTCCTTCCTCCAGTTCCCTCTGTTCTCTGCTGATTTCATTCGCGAATAACCAAAAAGTGTCTTGGGGTTCCACCAAGAGTTGTGCTTTTTTTGTTAAATTAAACTATATTTGTAGGGTCTGGGGTGTAGCTCAGTGGTAGGGCATTTGCCTGCCATGCACACCTTGTGTTCAATCACCAGCAACACACAGAGATACAGATACACACACACAAATAAATTATATTTGCTTGCAACTCAACAGGATTTAATACACACTACTATGTCTCCAATACTGTGTTCCTAACTATGGATGGCATAATAAAAACCTATGATCCAGCACAATCCCAAAACCAAGAAATTGGTGATCTGGGTAAGGAAGCAAGATGAACTCATGTACAACAAAGAATAAATAAGACATTATTATCAGAGAGCAGAACATCAGGTTCACTATATGGACTACCAGCATGGGATATCAAAAGTGAAATGGACTTGAAGTCAGTAGACTTGAACTGTTACTTACCTACCAGCTCTGGGACCTAGGTGAATTGTGTAGCCTCTCCTCATCTGTATCCTCAAAATGGCAATATTATCCAGCAAATTATTAGAAGGATAAAAGAATACATTATATGAACACATTTGTGGACAGTAAATGCCTGGATACTTGTAAGATGGTTGTTTTAGGAGGCAAGTAGAGTTTAGGAAGCTAGATGGGAGAGCGATCTGACCAAGGCTTCAAATAGAACCAGGACTTGAGCAGAGCACTTTCAAAGTCAGGCAGGACGCAGCTAGACGGTGAATAGGAAAGAAAGCATGTTCGGTGCACAGGTTTGTTTTTTGTTATTGTTTGTTTTATTTGCAGTTCTGGGGATGAAACCTAGGGCCTCTTACATGCTAGGCCAGTGCTGTACCACTGAGCTAATTCCCAGGGGAAGGCATGTCTTAACTAACTTCAACTCAACAAGCCATGAGGAGCCCTGCTCATCACTTCAGAGGATACAAAAATGAGTAAGACATAATCCTGTCCCTCAACATTTGTAGGCATATAATGGTAACACAAATAAATTAATAACTTTAAAACTGGCTGTAAGCTCAAAAGAATGTTTGTGAGGTGATGTGGCCTCTTAAGGGCTGGATGACTGACCCATCAGTGTGTGGCCTTCTCATTCCTCCACCACCATCTGTGTATGATCCGTCATAGGTCACCAATCCTCCCTGCACCTTGTTTGTTCAAGGATGAAATAAAATTTAAGCTCAGTGGTCTCTTTCCAACACAAACACTGTGCTGTATGATTCCAAGTTCAAAGTTCAGAGTCTAGCCATGAGAACTTAAATGAGGTCATGGTGACAGCTTTCTCTTGTATCACCTGTCACAGGCGAAACGCAAGGGAGCCAAGAGACATTGATTTGAAAATAATAGAACAAGCCAGGTATGGTGGTGTATGCCTATAATCCCAGTGACTTGGGAAGCTAAGGCAGGAGGATCACAAGTTCAAGTCCAGCCTGGTCATTTTAGAGAAACTCTGTCTCAAAATTAAAAAATTAAATACTGGGATATAGCTCAGTGACAGAGTGCCCCTGGGTTCAATCCCTAGTACCACTAAATAAATAAATAAATAAAACAAAGTGTTTCATTGGATAGAAAAGGAAGTGACAAAGAGAACTCCAAAAAATGAAGGCCAGGTATCCGGGAGGGCAAAATGATGTCACCAACAAAACAGGACATTTGATGGGGCAGGGAACTGGAATGGGCATAAAGTATTTGTGGGTGAGCATCAGGTTGTTGGAAGAGATGATGAAGACATTGGACCGGGCAAGTTGAATCTGATCAGCAAAGCCACATCACAGAGAAATACTTCAAAATCGTCCCTACCCGCTGTGTCCTCAGGACACCATGGAGGGGCTCTACTCCAGGGTGGATGTTGAAGAGTGAGCGTTCAGTAACACAAGACTATGCAAACTGCTGTCCAACAGAGCTGTCCTGCACTCCCAACTTCTTATCGTCACTGACATTTGGTCTTTGTTGTCGGACTTCTCAAAAGGGCAACACATTGTGGTCTAAATTAGAATTTCTCTGACTGGTAATAAGGTTGGGCATCTTATTTTAATTTGTTGACATTCAGTTTCCTCTTATAGAAAAGCACACTCATGTCCTTCCCCTGTTCTTCTGGAGTTCTTTTTCTAAGAATTGTGCAGAAGCTCCGTACATATATAGGCAACCAACCCTTCATTAGTTATTTATGTTACAAATATATTCTGGAAAAGACAAGTCTTTTCCAAGTATGTTCTGGAACACACAAAACTATGGAGACAATACTTTGGCAGGGGTTAATATATTCTTCCTTCTTGTGGTTCTTAAGGGTCTTAATTTCACTAATATATGAATTTTAAAAACTAGTTCTCTTTATATCATGTTGGAGAAATTGTTCTTTATTTAAAGTAATGAAGATATTCTTCTATGTTATTTTCTTAAAGGTATTACCAATTGTCTTTAATACATTGGAAATTTTTTAAGGTGTATATAAGGATCCAGTTTCATTATTTTTTCCTTAAGGATAACTGGCGCAGCACCATTTATTGAATAAAATTATCCTTTTCCTAGTTATTTGTCATATGCAGGCAGATCGATTTCAGGGTGATTGCTGTCCCATTGGTCACTCTGACCATCTCTGGGTCAATACCAAAATACTTTAATTATAATTACCTAAAAATACTATTTCATATCCTGTACAACCAGTCTTCCACTTTACTATGGGCATTCCTGACCCTACACACCTCTATCTAAGTTCCTCAGCTTTTAACTGGGATTGCATCAAAATTCAGTAAGTGGGGCTGGAGCACTTACTGGCCCAGTGATTATAGCACTTGCCTGGCATGCACGAGGACATGGGTTCAAACCCCAGCACCACATACACAACTAAGTGTCAGAGCAACGAAAGCCACATGAAAAGCTAAATAAAATTGATTCTCTCCCTCCCTCTCTCTCTCTCTTTTTAAAAGAAAATCCAGTAAGGCCCAAGTTTTCAATTCTATATAGGACAATGGGGCATAATGGTTAAATATATAGATCAACTTAGAAGACTGACATGCTCATGACTTTGAATTTCCTTATCAATGTATGTGTATATCTCTCCATTTATTTATGTATTTTAATGCCTTTAAAATGTCTACAAATCTCACAAGCAAACACATACAAATAGCAAATAAGCATGTGAAAGTATGCTTAACATATCTATCATTAGGAAACTGCAAATTAAAATAGCAACGAATAGCAGTGCATGCCTATTAGCATATCCAAAATCCACAACACTGACACCACCAGATTCTGATGAAGATATGAAACAACAGGAACTCCCACTTATCACTAATAGGAATGCAAAACAGTACAACCACTTAGAAAAACAGTTTGGCAGCTTCTTACATACTTATTATCATATGATCCAGAAATCATGTACATTGGTATTTACTCAAATGAGCAGAAAACATATCCATGTGAAAACCTACATACGGAATTTTACAGCAGATTTATTCATAGCTGCCAAAACTTAGAAGCATTAAGACACCTTTAGCGGGTGAACGGATAACCAAACTGTGACATATTCAGACAATGGAATGTTATTCAGCACTAAAAAGAAATGAGTTACTAAACCTTGAAAAGATAAGGCAGAAACTTAATTGCATGTTACTAAGAGAAAGAAACCAGTATGAAAAAGCTACCTACTATATGATACAGCTACATGATGTTCTAGAAAAGACAAAAGTATGGAGACAATAGTTTGGCAGGGGTTAAAGGAGAGGATTTTTAGGGCAGTGAAATCATTCTGTATGATATTGTATTTATCAGTAGATGCATATTATACATGTGTCAAGAGGAACATGAGATCCATGCCTGGCACCCAGCTGAAGATTGGGAACGTCGAGCGTGTTTAAGGACATGGTGTCATATGCAGTGAATGTTGTGTCACCCTAAAAGCCATGTATTGACTTTTGTGATGGGCGTTGGAGACATCATTAGGTCATGAGGACGAAGCCCTTGCAAATGGGATTTCATTATAAGAAGAGGCCAGAGAACTAGTTTGCTCTTTCTGCCATGTAAGGATATAAGAAATTGGGAGTCGGCAACTCAAGCATGTCCTCACCATGCCAGCACCCTCATCTCAGACTTGCAGCCTCTAGACCATGAGGAATACATTTCTATTATGTGTAAGTTACCCTGCCTACTGTGTTTGTTAGAGCAGTCCAAAGGGACAGAGACATACAGGAAGGGATGATGAGAGTTTAACTTGTCAGTGACAGTAGGAATACTGAGGAAGGAATTAATTTGTGACGTGTTTATGAGGCAGAAATCCATCTAACTTCTTAACTGACTAGTACAGAAGTTAGTGTAATAACTGAGTGAATGATATTGTCGAGAGAAGAAAAGATGGTTTAAGAAGACAATTTTTATTACAGCTAACACTTACTAAGCATTTTTCTAAAACCTTTAAAGTACTAACTGCAGTCTTTGCAATGACCCTTATGAGCCCCCTAATCTACGGATGAGAAAACAGGTGCACAAAAGGTTAAGAAACTTGCCCAAGGTCACACAGCCAGTAAATGACAAGACCAAGATTCAACATCAGGCACATTCTCAAATACTGCATCGTATCCTGTGGCATCTGGAAAACAGAACTAACTTTCGAAAGAGTAAATAAGGCTCTGGGTCACTTACACAAGAGTGTAGAGATGCACATTTAGGGTGAAGAAAAAGAGCCAAAATGTAAGGAGCAGCAAGAGAGTCCAAGGACAACAAGAAGGAGGTTTTAGAGCAGTGAGAGTCCCAGGGCTGCGTGGCTCACCACAGCACCCACAGCAGAGATGTGCCTTTAGCGCAGTTCGCACCTTCTCCTTGTGAAAACAGGAGATCCATTCCCAATCTGCTGGGAGATGAATCCAGCTAAAGGATTCCTGTTCACCTTTCATCAGCAAGCAGAGAAGCCTGGTAGAAAATGAAATGGGGAAGAGAAGGAAACACAAACAAAGCAATCATGCTCTCAGTTCTCAGAAGAATGATTCATGCCTGCGCTTGAACAAAGTGACTCCGGCCTCCAGAAGAGCAGCTGTGCAGGCTCATGGGTCAAGCGACACTCGCACCTCATCAGTCACCCATTCCTCCCTGGTCCCCAGCCACTGCCATGGGACTTCTGCTGCCCCAGAGCAACACCAGCCATGCTGCAGCAACACCAAGAGCACAGAAAGCAGAGCCCTAGGCAAGGAGTACAAATCAGGGGGTGGGGTGTAGCTCAGTGCAGAGCACTTGCCTAGCATGTGAGAGCCAGGGTTAGATACCCCACACCACAAGGAGAGAAAAGCGCAAATAAATAACAGTTCTGGGAGGCTCAGCTTTGGTTTTTATGGGCTTCAAATGCCTCATCAGGGACTTGCCTGGCATGCGTAAGGACATGGGTTTGAAGCCCAGCACCACGTACACAACAAAGTGTTGAAGCAACAAAAACTGCACAAAAAAAACTAAGTAAAGTTGAAAATTAAAAAAATAAAATAAAATAAAAAGACTCATCAGTTATCACGTACTTTACACCCTGAGCTCTGGCTCTGAATCTACCAAGTTCAGAGGGACAAAGAAGGGAATAAGAGTAAAGATGGGATGGGCAGGTATCTCAGTGAGCTTTCTCCTAAGGGAAAACATATACCAGGCGGAGGCTAGAAGGGGTCCATTTCCTTTGATGCACTTGGGTTCTGAGGGTCTAGAAAGAACTGAAGCTGAAATAGCAGAGGCAGTCCTGGGGAGAGGGCACCAGGCAGGGCAGGGACCTGCTGCTGGGCAGGACCTGCTGCCACGGTGCCACCCTGCCAGCCAGTAGGGATTCACTGCAGTTCCTTTTCTGGCACAGTTCCAGTGTTGTAGGTACAGCAGCAGCTGCAAGGTCGCTGAGACCTAGGCCTAGAAGGGGCAAGGACAATAACCAAGGTCGGGTGGACTCTTTCAGAATACATTAAATCCACCTGGACATACCAGGTGTGAGATACCCTCTGGGATAAACATGCCTCACCAAAATGTTTTTTTTTTCTTTGTGGCACTTGGGTTCTACAAAGTTTGACAGAGTATCAGCTTTTAATCAAGGCTCTTTCCGATAGTGAATTCTGATGGGACTCTGGATTTCCTCCTAGGTGACCAAAAAAAAAAAAAAAAAAACAACACCAACGAAATGACATATTGGTCAACAACTGAAGTGGACGGCAGGGCACACTGCAGGACGCTGAGGCTACAACAGTAACCAGCCAAACGTCTAAGTCTCGATGCTTCGTCTGCAAAAGGAGAAAGGCAGACCTGATGAACTTAAGAGTCCTTCCACTCCTTTGACTTACGCTTGGGCACACAGGGAAAGGGAGCCTTCCCAGATGCCTCTCCTAGGATACCGGGCTGTCCATGCACTATGCTGGGGACCGGACTGTGTCTCCAGGGACACACCACTAGGAGAGTGGCTGCAACTCAACAGACACATAAGCGAATACAGACACATTCAGCTGGATCTGTGCATTCAATAAAATCCTGGGTTAGAGGATAAGACCAGATCTCGTTCATCTCCACACACAATATCCAGCACAAAATAAGTACCTTAGCTTAACAGATATTTACTGCATCTGTTTGAAAACAAAATTTAAATATCATATTAAGAAAATTTTCAGATGTATCTGTTATGGGTTGCATTGTGTTTTCCAGACCAAAATTCTCACTTGAAAGTTCTAACTCCCGGTACCTCACAAAGTAACCTTTTTTGGAACTGGGACCTTTATAGAGGTCATCAAGTTGAAAAGAGGTCAGTAGGGAGGGCCTTAAACCAACATGACTGTTGTCCTTGCAAGAAGAAGAAATCTGAACCAGAACACGCAGAGGGAAGATGACAGGAGGAGACACGGGGGGAAAATAGCCAACTGCAAGCCAAGTAGAGAGGCCTGGAATGATTCCTCCTCACCGTCCTCAGAAGGAACCAATCTTCCCAGCACCCTCATCTTGGACTTCTAGAATCCTGGACTATGAGACAATAAATTTATGTTCCTGAAGCCATCCTGTTTATGGCATTTTCCTACCACAGCCATAGTAAACTAATACTGTACCCAAAAGAAGGGAGAATTGTACAACAAAACCACATATCATGTGCACCACACCCATCTTTCACTCCTCCAATTCTTCACTATGCATCTCTGAAATAAATGGACTTTTCCTTATATGACCACCTGCTCTTACCAAACAGCATATTTAAAATTAGAGGGGGCTGGAGTGGTGGCTCAGTGGTTGGAGCGCTTGCCTGTCAAGTGCAAGGACCCAGGTTTTAATCCCAGCACCCCATATACAACTAATTGTTGGAAAAAAAAAGGTCAGATGAAAAAATAAATAAAATTGAAAAAATAAAATTAGAAAAAATCATACACACATTTTTACATTAAAGCTACTTACAATATTAAAAATGAAATCACAATAAACTTTAATTTTGTGGATAAAATTCTGAGGATAAGCAAGATTCTTAGAGAAATTCAATTATTTAGTGAACTCTCTTACACAGCATGTTATCTAAGAATAAAAATTTGTATTACTTTATGAAAGCACAGGAACAGAACAATGCACTTTGTCGTTAAAAATGCACTTTTCAAACTAATCTCAAGACAGTGAGCAGACATCAAGTCTCTAGTTGAAGAACAATAACAGTACGTACAATGACACTTATGACAACGCAAAATACCTGAAAACTGACATGGCAGAGCTCAAACCACTACAAAAAAAAAAAAAAAAAAAAAAAAGATAAATGCAAAACCATACCTTGACAGGATAGAGAATCATTTGTTGTATGTTTCTAAAACTTTAGAGGCTGGAGTGGCCAACAAGTCAACAACTGACAACTTCCAATCACATGTCTCCTTCAATAAGGCTATTTTTTGTTTAATGTTAAGAGAAATATTAAAGTCAGAATGGCCTGCTTATCAAAGTTTTTCAAAAGTCTTTTGAAAAGCAATTCACTCCATCAACTTTCAAAGTCAGGCATCTCTGTTAAAAAAAAAAAAAAAACCACAATCCGGCTAATTAGTCTCAGCTGTTCCTCACATGGCCCTGCAGACCAGTCAAGTGATTTTGCCCCTTTCAGTCTTACTAAAATCCAATTCCACTGGGCTCTCAGGCAGAGGGCGGCTTTCATTAACCTCTCCCAGGGTCAGAAGACTAGCACTTCAACTCTTATTTGTCCCCCTGAATCAAGAAACTGTATTTGTTTTCTTGAGAAAACATCTTGAAAAGAATCGTGTTGTCAAGGCCCTTAAAGTTTATGTTGGATATTGGTATCATTTTTTACAAATACAGCGACTGATCCAAACCTATATCACCAGAGATCAAACGGGCATGGCAGGAGGGAGAGAGCAGATTAACTATCAGACCTTGCTCCTGGCCTCCAGACCCTTGAGTAAATCTAAGGGTCCTCCCAGGTATCCCACTAGCTTTCAAGGTCAACAAGTCCAGCGCTCAACCCACCTCCCTGGCTCTGCTTCCCAGCACTGCTGGAGACCCACCTCGCTTCCTGCCTGCGTCTTCAGAAACAATCCCAGCACACACCCAGAAATCCCAGGGCCTCAATGACTCCTCCTTCTCTGCCCCTCCCACTTCCAATTGGCCACCAAGCCCTAAGCCTCTTTCCTCCTCTTGCCCTCAGTCTGATTTTTTTTAATTATTTCTGGTCTGAATGACTATGATAAATCATTTATTTGGTTTTGGGTCCTAAAACTGGTCGCACCTCTGACCATCCTCTACACTGCACCCAATTTGTTCTTTTCAGACATAAACGGGATTCCGTCACGGTGCTCTGTAAAACCTGATAATGACTCCCGGAACCTCCACAATGAAACCCCACTTCTTGCGTTTTGGCCTTCAGTATCACCTACCACTGCCTGTTTCCTGCCTATAACCTGCTAGAGTCCAACCACCAGAACATTTTTTAATTCTTTAAACTAGTGGTTCTCAAAATCTGGCCCCAAGACTAGCATCATGAGCACCACCTAAGAACTTGTTAGAAATGCACACCTGTGGGCCCACCCAGCTGAATTAGAGATTCTGAGCACGGGATGCAGCTGTCTGTGGTTTAACAAGCCCTCCAGGTGATTCAGATACATGTAGCAGTGTGAGAGCCAAAGGTCTAAACCCATCAAATTCTGATCAAGAGACAGCCCCTTGACTCCTTCTTCCACCAGCAATGGCGAATTAGATGTCCCTTCTCTGTGCTTACTATTTCTGGAACTGGTCACCCCTGTGTGATAATTATCCATTTTTATTTCTGGGGTTCCCTTGTTGGTTTGTGAATATCTTGAAGGCAGAGATCACATTTATCTTTCATTCATTCATCCCACAGTCACTTTTTTTTTTTTAAGAGAGAGGGACAGTGAGAGAGAGAGAATCCATTTTATTTAGTTCTTCATGTGGCTTTCGTTGATCCGAGACTTTGTGGTGTACATGGTGCTGGGGTTTGAACCCACATCCTCGCGCATGCCAGGCAAGCACCATAACCACTGAGCCACCGCTCTAGCCCCCCACAGTCACTTTTTGAGCATTTACTAATCACTGGACAAGAAGCTGGGCATATAACTAAAAGATCCATGCCTTGTCTCTAGGAGAAGTTACCTTCTTGTCATGGCAGTTCAAATGTAACTGAAGACTCAAATAATCCAATCTACGAAGTCCCACAACCAACCTGAAGATCTTTGGGCAACTAAAAAACTTTTTTTTTTTTTTTTTTTTTTGTAAAGAGAGAGGGACAGTGAGAGAGAGAGAGATAGAGAAAGGGAGGAACAACTTTATTTAGTTTTTCACATGGCCTTTGTTGCTCCAACACTTAGTTGTGTACGTGGTGCTGGGTTTTAGAACCCGGGTCCTCGTGCTTGTCAGGCAAGCACCAAAACCGCTGAGCCACCACTCCAGCCCCGCAACTAAACCACTTTAATATAACCAGTGTGACATCTCTCAAGGTAAATGAAATGGAATTTTTGGCTGACATTTGATGCTGATGCTGACTCAGATATAAGGCATGGTTTATAAGGGGGAGAAAAGGTACATTTTCATGAAAACTTTCATAATCCTCTTTATTATATCTCAGCAACCTCTAGAATTTGGGGAATATTTTAGCAAGGAAATGTGCCAGGATTTTTAAATTCTAATCATTAAAGTTAGCTAATTACGTAAAGTTTTATACTGGCACTTCTCAGCCTTCGTTGTGTTTAGGAATCCCCTTAGGATGTTTTAAAATGCTAATTCTGATTTAATATATCTATGAAGAAGTCCAGATTTTGTATTTCTAACAAGCATCCAGATGATACCAGGGTAATACAGATATTCCTAGACCCAGAACTACACTTTGAACAGCAAGCAAAATTGAGGCAACACATTTTTGAGAGTGCAACGAGTCTTCTCATTAAACCAAAACTTTCTGGGACGATTCTGCAGTAAAGCCTTTCTAAAATGTCTCTCAGACTTCTGGATAAAGATGGCATACTGAACATATACCTCCAGTTCTGCAACCTTCCCAAATCTCACTAATCCAACAATAAGGAGTTTCATTTTTTTGACACAAACAGATAAAGACAAAGATCAGATGAGTGGAAGCAACAAAATGTTGATCATCAGAGACTTACTTAGCCCTTGACTCCTTCTTCTGCCGGCAGTGCTGAGCTAGATGCCCCTTCTCTGTGTTTGCTAAAGTAGAAGGACAAGAGGCAACTGACTAGCAGGACTGGGAAGCAGACTTGGTAGGGAAATTCAAGAATCTCCAAAAAGTCTCAGAGATTCAGCCCCAAAACCTCTGGAAGTTGAGAGGGAATAATTTGGGGGCTCAAAACAGAGGGAATGGTGCAATTTTGCTTAAAAAGCTATTTGGCATATCAAGACAAGAAGAAGGGGACAAAAGTACAATGAAACAGAAAACAAGGAGCAAAATGGCAGTAGTAAACCCATAACTAACAATAATTAACATAATGTAAATGAACTGAACTTCAATAAAAAGTGGGGCTGGAGAGGTGGCTCAGCAGTATAGCGCTTGACTGTCATGCACAAGGACCCAGGTTCAAACCCCAGCACCGCATACACAACGAAGTCTCGGAGCAGAGAAAGCCACATGGAAAACTAGATAGAAAATTGATTCTTTCTCTCACTGTCCCTTTCTCTTTAAAGAAAAAAAAATTAAAAGAAAAAAAAACTGAGTTCCAATTATTTGCTGCCTGCAAGAGAGTCACTAGGTGTTAGGGCAAGCACAAACAGAAAGTAAAGGAACAGAAAAAGATATTTCACAAGTGAAAAACCAAAAGAAAGAAGGGGTAGCTATACTTATATCAAAATAGACTTGAAGTCAAAAACAGTCAAAAGAAAGAAAAGGTAATTATATAGTGATGAAGTGGTCAATTAATTCATCAAGAGGATGTAACAATTGTACACATACACATACCCAACTTTAGAATGCTTAAATATTAAAGCAAATATTAACCCAACTGAAGGAAGAAATAGACAATACAATAAATAATAATAGGGAATTTCAGTGCTCCAATTTCCACAGTAGTGAGGTTCTTCAGACAGAAAGTGAATAAGAAAATGATACTTAACTAGAAACCAGAGGAGGAAATTTTTAAAATTTACAAATATCTAGCAATTAACCAATACATTCCTGAGCCACAAATGTGCCAAAGAAAATTAAAAGGAAAATTAAAAAAAAATTGAGAATATGAAAATGGAAATAAAACATACCAAAATTTATGAGGTGCAGCAAAAACAGATGGTTGGTTTTTATTTGTTTTTTGTTTGTGGCAGTTATAGTGACAAATGCCTATGTAAAGAAACAAAGGAACATCTGAAGTGAAGGACTTGACCTCATACCTCAAGGACCTAGAAAAAGAAAAACAAACTCGCCCAAGTTAGAAGAAGAAAGGAAATGTTTAAGATCAGAGGAGAAATTAAGGGAAAAGAGACTTAAAAATAGAAAAGATAAGAAAAACTAAGTTTTTTTAACAAGATAAACAAAAATGGCAAAACTTTAGCAAGACTAAGAAAAAAGAGGACTCAAATAAAATTATGAATAAAAAGAAGAAATGTTATAACTGACACCACAGAAATACAAAAGGTCAGAAGAGATATTATGAACAATTACAGATCATCAGTTTGGATGATATGTAATCAGAAAGGGTAATTCTTTGATGCATAGAACCTACCAAGCTTGAACCTTGATGAACATACTAATAAGGAGTAAAAAGACTGAATCAGTAATCAAAACACACCTGGAGAAAGAAGAGCCCAAGACTGGAGGCTTCACTGATGAGTCTACCAAATATTAAAGAAACATTAGTGACAATCTATCTCAAGCTCTTCCAGAAAATTGAAGAGGAGGTATTGGGCAGGCCCAAAATGGCTATAGTTAGGCTCCCTTCCTGAGGCTTCCATCGGACTGTTATGTTTTCAGTGTATAGCCAAGAGTGGGAACTGGCTGTTTTATGGTTAGTGTGTAGTCAAGGTCAGAAACACTGACTCAGTGTACGTACTCGAGGTCACACACATTGGCTTGTGATCAAGTACCCACTGATGTAACCTGTTGGCAGTGTGCCTTTTTTTTTTTTAAGAGGGGGAGAAGGAAAGGGTGAATGACAGGAAGGAATGCTTTCAAACCATTTTATGAGGTCAACATTATACTAATGCCAAAGTCACTCAAAGATATTATCAGAAAAGAAAATTATAGGTCAATATCCCTAATAAGCATAAATGCAAAAATCCCCAACAAAACCAAATTCAACAGTACATTTTTAAAAAACCATTCTTCATAATGAGGGAGTTATCCTTGGAATACAAGGATAGTTACTTATATAAATAACAATAAATATGATATATCACATTGAAAAAATGAAGAATAAAAACCATGCAATCATCTTAATACAGCAAGAAATAGTATTTAAAAATGCAACACTCTTTCATGATAAAAACTCTCAACTTATTAAGTATAAAGGTACTTCAACACACATAAAAGCCACATCTGACAAACCCATTGCTAGCATCATACTCAATGGTGAAAACTGAAAGCTTTTCCTCTAAGACCAGGGAAAAGACAAGGATGCCCACTCTCACTACTTCCTTTCACTACACTCCTGAAAGTCCTAACCAGAGCAATTAAGCAAGAGAATGAAATAAACAGCATCCTAATAAAAAAGGAAGAAGTTAAAATATCTCTATTTGTGGGTGCCATGATGTTATTTATAGAAAATATTAAAGACTTCACAAAAAAACTATTGCAACTAATAAATGAATTTGGTAAAGTTTGATACAATATAACCATAAAAACATCATGAAATATTGATCTAATTAAAATTACAATGTAGCTGGGCATAGTGGCTCATGCCTGTAATCCCAGCAGCTCTGGAGGCTGAGGCAGGAGGATTGCAAGTTCAAAGCCATCATCAGCAACTTAGTGAGGCCCTAAGCAACTTAGCGAGACCCTGTTTCAAAGTAAAAAAAAAAAATTTTAAAAGCTATGGGGATGTGGTTTAGTGGCTAAGTGCCCATGGGTTCAAACCCTAGAACCAAAAAAAAATTTAATTGATTGATTAAATAAAATTATAATGTAACTACTTGGGGAGAAGAAAGGGATAGAAATGGTACAAATATGTGGTAGAGGCATAAATTCTCTTCCTTCATAATAAAATGTCAATACCTAATGCCTAAAATTGAAAAAAAATCGATGGAAATATAAGTGCATCATTTAGAGACTAGATACGTAACTATTGGCAGTCAGCAAATCATAAGGGTTGAGTGGCTTGTGGAGCAGGAAATGAACTGGGGGAGGAGAGTTTGTTGAGTGTTTTAGTTTGGCTTGCTTTGGTTTATAACAGGCTTGTAAAGAAAGCTATGTCATGTGTAACTTTGAAAAAAATTTTAAATTAATTGATACAAAATAAAATTTAGGATTCTTTAAATATTTTTCTTGGATGACTCAGGACATCATAATAAAAATCCCTAATTTGCTGTCCTGTGTCCTCCGGCTCTAAGACCTACCTGGAAGAAGGATATTGAGTACCTGGGCTCTGGAAACAAACTGTGTGCTTTGTAACTCAGTTTCACCACTCAGGCTGTGTGACCATGAGCAAATTGCTCAACCTCTCTGCCTCAGTTAGCTCGTCTGTGGAATAACAATAGGATTTTTTTGGTAACAGACTATAAACTATGTAATGATACCTACAAAGTGCCAAAAACTGTTTAGCACATAGTAGATGGATTAATCATAGCTATTTTCAAGGTATATTTGCCTCTGTAATATGTGGCTCCTGCTATATTGATTTCATGATTTTGATTAGTTTATTTTTCATTCTCCCTGTCCCACCTGTGCGGTCAACCAGTTAGCTGTCTGTTAACCACAGTAATCAGTGGGCCTTGCTACAACAAGTCCCACACCCTCTGATGTGCTGTTTCTAATTGACAAGGTATCAGGAAACCAAAAAAACCAAGCTTCTGAGAATAGTGTGAAATGGAGGAAAATGGGCACCAAGAAATGTTCAGAAGGTCTCTCTGAGCAGGGTGGCAAGTTATTAGACTGCTCGGAATCCTTTGGGCTTCCTTACCATCAACTGTGGGTCAGTAGGGGGTGACAGGGTGATAATGATTCCAGGACACCAGAGACCACCAGAGCTGTAGCACTGAAAGCCTTGCATCTGGAAACCCGACCCAAGCACCGGGCAAACTACTCAATCCTGCTGAGCTTGTTGCACCAACCATAAAATGAAGGCTAATATCTACTGTGAAAGACTGTTCAGGATTAATTGAGAGAATGTTTGTAGAATGTCTGACACACGGTAGCCAAAGCTACTGTACTCAATTGCATTGCTATTATCAACTCTAATATCAGGTGATAGAAGAAAGCATTCTTAGCAAGATAACCTATAACTTCCATTATATATGGTGAGTCCCGAGAAGCTGAAATGTTTGCCTTTGTGAAATTTTTTCCCACCATTGGGAAAAATTTGTTTCAGGGACTGAGACATATTAAAGAAATTCGACAGTCCAATATTGTTTGACTTCTCTACTAGGCAAGGGCCTGTCAGGTTTCCACTGTCTTTGCACACAAGTCTCCTTTACGCTGTGGTAACCCTGGGGTGTTTATTTTTTATGTGCAGCAGCTTCTTCTAAACTTGTAGTCAGAAAGTAGCATGCCACCTCACAAAGAAGCGCATCAGGCATCCAACCTGAAATTTATTTCTCATTTCCATCTTAATTATTTTCCTCCATAATGGCAACACATCAAACAGTCTTCTAATAGACTGCCTAACTGTTCATTAAATTTGTCAGTTCTACCTCTGAAAAATAAGGGCTCTTATCACCAAACAGATGAAATACTACTTCTGACCTCAAAAGCCAAAGCAATGCAATACACCCTAGATATTAATTACAGCCTGGAGGAAATTGCTTACATCTGTGCACATCACTAACACACGTGCAAAGTTGCTCTGGAAAAAGTTACAAAATTTGGGTTAGATGACAGAAAGGACCATCAGTTACCCAATGCCCAAACATGGTCTAGGAACCCTGTAAAAGGAAGCAGGGAGAGCAGAGATAGCAAAGCACACAAGATTTCCCTTCATTATAAAGGCCCCCCAGCTCCCTCCTCCCACATTTATATTTCTTTTACCATTCCCCACCCAGTGCCCAAGGCACATGTGCACAAAACACAGGAGACCTACAAAACCACAGAGAAGCCTGAGGATCATCTGGTCAACCAATTAGGACAGGAGTAAATGGATCGAGAGTAGAATTTCTCCAAGTACGATCTGAAGTCTACTGGGGCATTTGATGAAAATTCAAAGTCCCAGATCCCACTCAAACCTCTCAATAAGGATCTCTGCAAAGGAGACCTAGAGAATTTGCATTTATAGCAAGCTTCCCAGGGGCTTCCAGGTTATACTTAAGGTTTGAGAGCCACTGTTCTAGAGAGACAACAGCCAAATGCACAATTATAGCTACGTATATCCATTAGTGAAGACCATATTTAACCTCTACCAGGCAGCCTCAGGTTCCTAATCTGCAAAACAGGGATAACACCTACCTAGCAGGGTGGCTGTGAGAATTAAATGACATAACAAGTAATAGCCTCAAGCCCAGTCCCTCACATATGGCAGGTGCTCTCTAGGAATTGGTCCCTTCCCCATCTCCTGTGTGCATTCTAATTAAGGCTTGGAACAACAGTTCAGGTTTTGAATAAATGTTACCAAGAAAAGCAGAGAGCTAGCTAAAGTTAAGGACTCAGTATTAATGAGTTATCTATCAACTGCAAAGGCCAAGGTCGGCAGATTTAACCAATGACTAAGTTGAAAATGTACCAGTAGACAGTGGTTCTCAAGTTTCAGCATGCATTAGAACCACTTGGTGGTTTTAAAACGGGCCCCAACCCTGGTTCAGATTAAGTTGGTCGGGGTGGGGCTGAGAATCTGCATTTCTAACAAGTTAGCAGGTGGTGTGAAGTTGCTGAGCCCACGCTCACACTTAGATCATCACTGCTGTAGAGGGCTTTACTATACAGCCTGAGTATCCATTATCTAATTGATCTGACAGTTTGTAACAAAAAAGAAAGCTATGCTGTGTGTATTTCCTGTTTGACACCAGACTAGTTAGTAAACCAGACCTTTAAATACACAAAAAAGTAATAAACCAACAATTTATAAGGCTGAGGCTGCACTGCCCCTACTCCAGAGAATCTTTCTATGCTTTTTGAATGATGCAGACTGGATGGGCACATCTGAGTTCCATCTCTCTTCTCACTAGCTTTGTGATCCTGAGTGCAGAGCATGATCTCTTTGAGCCTCAGTTTATTCACCTGAGAGTAGAGGTGGGCTTGGCAGAAGTGGACTTGGTCACTGCTTTCCACATCTGGCTATGCACCAGCAATCACTAGAGCAGCATTTTAAATAAAACCTGGATTCTAAACCCTAAGCCCCAAACCTATCACATTAGAATTTCCAAAGGAGAGACTGAAAAAGGTGTTTTAAACAAAAACTCCCTGTGGGACTAAAAATGGCAATCTATCAGGCTTCTTCCAGCATGAAAGCCCTTGGGTGGTTTTGATTCCTAAGTCCCTGGTGCCTTGAGTTGGCACCTACAAATGGCCTTCTCCCTCTACATTTGCTTCCCTTGGAGTTTTTAATTTTAGGTTTTTTACATGAAACAATCGTACTAATTCTCAAACAAAAGAATCTAGTCTGCTCACACAGTTTCATTTCTCATGTACCAATAAACTGACATTCTGGATTTAATTTTAAAAATAAATTAAAATTAAATGTATAGGAGAAAATATGAATTACATATGACTGAATCTATTAATCCATCTTCTCTAACCAACAGTTTTCATATTCATTCATTCTTTTTTTAATTTTTATTAAGGAGTTGTTATTGTACAATCATAAATACATATATAGAAACAATATGATATGTATATGTTCTTAAACCAGAATTACCCCCACATCACCTACACCCCAGTTCATTCATTCATTATTAACTTAGCATCCACCATGTTCCAGGTATATTCTAGGTACAGCATATAATAGTTTACAAAGCAAAGTCTCCATCTTCATATAGAGACTATTTTAACAGAAAGAGACAGAGAATAGCAACTGAACATAAAGATACAATAACTTCAAATAGTAATAAGTACTATGAAGACAATATCACACAATAATAGCACAGAGAGTGATCAGCAAGACTTCTTTGTAGAGTGATATGAAATTAAATCTGAATATTGCCAAGGAACCATTATGGCAGGGACTTAGATATTTCTGAACTCCTTGCTTTAACAAGGGTAAAAATCATAACAGACTTGCTCATTTCTGTCATATTTCAGAAGAGTCCCAGGAAGACTGTGAAGAGCAGAGTCTGCATTGCTGTGAGTTACTCTTTATGTGTATGAAATAGCAGTTTTCAAGTTGTGCCTAAACCTGAGTTACCCCACTTTGTAAAGCAAAATGTTTGCCATAAGTTTCTCCATTTTGAGTACAGGTGCCAAGGTAGAATGACTCCATATCTTGTTTGTACAGGTAAACAATCACCATCTGCCCAGCACCCCCATAAGGTACAAATTGATAAATAGGTTATAGGTGCCAATTTTTTCATCTAAATCAAGGAGTACATGGACACATGAGCACCCTGAATTATATCAGGAACACCAGACATAGGAGCTTATCAACCTCACCAGATGAGAACCCCTTGCTCAAAATCCAGAAAAGGAGAAGCCCCCACCCCAAGACTGAACACAGCAGCACGCTGGCCCCACCACCCGGGCACTTGCCCAGGAATATCGCCACAGCAACAAACCTCCAGTTTCCGGTCCCCATCAGTCTTCAGAAGAGTGTGGTTTCTCCTGCCTGTGATGACCACGCACAGCCCGCTCCAAGTCGACACTCTGAAACTGAAACTGTCTACGCGGAACCTGTGCTTTGACAACTCTGTGGAACTGGTTTGTTAGAATCGTTATCTGACCACCTGCAATGACTCTCTTTGCCACTGCATTCATATCTCTCTCTGCCTGTGCTCTTGGCATAGCATGCTCTAACCCTGCGGCTGGTGGCTTTAATCCTTTCTTAGTCTTTCTGCAATCTATTTATATACCATTGTGTGAAGCATGTGTGACTTGAGTGTTACAGATATTAGAAAATAAGATTGGAATAAAACAACTTGTCATTGCCCAGCTTATCCAGTTGACCCACAGAATTCAGGGAACTGCCAATGAGGACAGTGATATAGTCTATGAATTTATTATTATTCAATAATTTTTTTTAGAGAGAGGGACAGTTAGATAGAGAAAGAGAGAATCTATTTTATTTAGTTTTTCATGTAGCCTTCGTTGTTCCAACCCTTTATTGTGTACGTGGTGCTGGGGTTTGAACTGTCCTCACGCATGCCAGGCAAGCACCGCAACCATTGAGCCACTGCTTCAGCCCCTATTCAATAAATTTTGACATTGCAGAAAGACACAAATGTGTTGTCAATATTTTTTTTTTTAAAGAGAGAGGGACAGTGTGTGTGTGAGAGAGAAAATCGATTTTATTTAGTTTTTAACATGGCGTTCATTGCTCCAAGACTTCGTTGTGTACACGGGTGCTGGGGTTTGAACTCGCGTACTTGCGCATGCTGGACAAGCGCCGTAACCGCTGAGCCACAGCTCCAGCCTGTGTTCAGTCAATATTAATGACACAGAACACTCATGACAAAAACACATTGGTCACTAGTAAAGTTCCATCTAAAAGTCACTGCCTTTGAGAAATGAAACAACATGGTTTTGGATTACCCACTTTACAACTGGCTATAATCAGGAGATTTAGCTTAGAGGCATACAAAGAAGGCAGCAGGAAACCCACAGATTTGCCTCCAGGAACACTCCCTGCCATCAATTAGCCCTGTGACCTGGGGCACAGCTCTGAACCTGGGAGATGGAGGAGGGCCTGGGCTGTTTCAAAAGCCCCTTAACCAGTCTTCAATTACACAATCCTGCAAGTATAAAAAATGAGGCTTCTGTATCTGGGTGGCTGATGAGTCACAAGGAGAGTTTTTGTTACTGACTTTCAAACTCTGAGAGCAGCTCTAGTTAAGCAGGAAATCGGGTGTTCATGAAGAAACTGTCCAGTCTTTTTTTTTTTTTTTTTTCCAGTGCTGGGGATTTAATTCGTGGCCTTGAACATGCTAGGTAAGTGTTCTACCACTGAGCTCAGCACCTCTGGCACAGGGTATGGGGGTCAGCAAGGAATTCAGTCCCTGGGCAGCCAAAAGCTACGCTGCGTAACCCTTCAGTTGCTTCCACCTGTGTGGAAACAACAGGCAGGTGTCACAAACGGGCCTGTCAATTCCTTCCCCACAGGGTCCACTCTTCTGTGGCCTTCCTGGCACCACCAAGGACCTCATTTCACATGATACCTGAGGACAGTGGTTCATCACCACCCCCTGCAGAGATTTTTAAAAACATGCACAGATACCTGAGCCCTTGCCCACATTTAGTGACTTAGACATGGGGTAAGGGAGAGGTTGGAATGACTCCAATAGTTAACTTTAAATGATGGAGAGGATGTAGCCTGGGAAAACGCACACAGAAGAGGTTCCATGGTTTTATGCAGGATTTCTCAGCCTCGATACTAGTAGCATGCCAGGCGGGATAATGCTCTGTTGCCCTGTGCATTGCAGAGCGGTTAGCAGCACTTACGGCCTCTACCAACTACATGCCAGTACTAACTCCCCAGCTGCGACTATCAGAACTATATCCTGACATTGCTAAATAGCTCCTAATGGGACAGGAACAAACTCACCCCCAGCGGAAAGCCACTAGTGTGTTAGCACACAGTTAATTATGGGCAATGTGGAGACTAAAAACTAGCCTGCTGTTTCCTGGCTGTCTTGGTTCTTTCACATTCAAGCAAGAACTCTGGGACACATAAATACCACACTAAAGAAATACCACAACCACTTCATAGCCTTTGTGCCTCAGGTGGGGAGAAGGATGGAGAGCTGACCGGGTTTGAGAGCAACCAAACCCGGACAACCACCAGCTCGCTTGGCCACATTAGGTCGAGAGATCTGACTACAAGGACAATACCTTACCTTTTCTAGGGCTGCTAGGCCTTGTCACTCATTTCTTGGGGTCACTTTCTAATAATAGCGAGATTCATAATGAAAATAAATCACATATATCAAGAAACAAATCAAAACAACTATGGGTTATATTTTTAAATTCTTAAGTATCTCAAATGAAGATTTCAATTACAACCTATTTCTATATGTCTTATCCCATATTAGGGCTAGAATAACAAGAATGAAAATAGCCTATTATCTTGTTTAGCTGACTCAGACCTTGTCTTTGCTTTTAATGATACAAATACTCAGGAGATTAGTATCCAGCCACACCCGGATAGGACTTGACCAGCCACCCTCGTGGTGGGACAACTGGAGCAAATAAGAACAGACAGATTCTTCAGTCTCTTGGCAACCAATTTTATTATGCTTTGACCTGGCAGCTGGTAAGGCTTTATATGAATTAACCAATAAAGCCATGAAAAAAAAAACAAGATCAGTACTCCAAAACATGGTTTTTTACTGGCAGTTAGAGAAAAGCATGTTCATTTTCAAGGCAGCTTTCTTAAATAGGTCAGAATAATTTTAAAATAGTAATAGTAAAACAATATTTTAAAAGTACACATCTGGGGGCTGGAGCTGTGGCTCAGTGATTACGGTGCTTGCCCGGCATGCACAAGTACACGGGTTCAAACCCTAGCACCCGCATAAACAACTAAGTGTCAGAGCAACGAAAGCCATGTGAAAAACTCAATAAAAATTGATTCTCTCTGTCTCTCTTTCTCTCACTGTCCCTCTCTCTTAAAAAAAAAAAAAAGTACATATCTGATGACTGAGGATGAAGCTTAGTGGTAGAGTACTTGCCTAGCATGTTCAAGGCCTCAGGTTCAATCCCCAGCTGAAAAATCAACCAATCAATAAATAGGACACATCTCTAATGGATCAGTCACATATACCTATCTATCACCTTCTATATAGCTTTCATACCAAATAAAAAGGGATGAGGAGTTTTATAAGATAGGCCAGAGAAAACAGGCATTCAATAAGACAGTACTTGGTGGTCATGCAATTATTCTTGGTATGTCCACCTTAAAGTATGTTTATGATAAATACTTAAAAGGGAAAAATATTAATAAAACCTTAAAAGAAATAAGAGTGCATTGAATGGCAGACTTTCTGGTATCACAAGGGAATACAATCAAATGGTAGTCTATGGCTCTCAGAGAAGTCAAGGGTGTCTCAGGAGAATGACATGGACTGCCATACGGATCTGGGGACTGGAAGAGCAGTGTGACAAGGTGATTATGATCAGGTGACAACAGTGACTAGGGGTCCACACTAAAACAGAAGCAACTTAACTGTGACTTCTTATGGGAAGGCATCATGCAACAGATATATTACTAATACTGGAGTTCCAGTTCTGGCTCTGCCACTATCTATGTGGCACTGACAAAGTGATTTAACCTCTCTAATTAGAATTTCCTTAACTATAAAAACTAAAGGAAAATTAAATTCTCCCTAACCTACTAATACTATTTTAGTTTACAAATCCTCTCCTTCATTAAGATGGATATATGAACAGACTGAGCCACTGCTTAATCATTCTTTGGACATTATCGTGATTGGTACATTTCCTGTGCATAAATATGACCTCTGACTAGGGCTACCAGAAAAAACACACTTCCAATTAAATTTGTATTTTGGATAATAATAAATCACTTTTAGTAAAAGAATGTCCTAAACATTGCACGGGATATACTTAGAGTAAATCATTTGTTGTTTATCTGAAATGCAAATTTTCCTTTTTTTTATTTAGTAAATCTGTCATCCCAACTCCATCTTCAAATTAGAAATTCACTTTTAAGAATCAAAAGTCGGGGCTGGAGCGGTGGCTCGGTGGTTACGGCACTTGCCTGTCATGCACAAGTACACGGGTTCAAACCCCAGCACCACATACACAACTAAGTGTCAGAGCAACGAAAGCCATGTGAAAAACTCAATAAAAATTGATTCTCTCTCACTCTCTCTCTCTCATTGTCCTTTAAAAAAAAAAAAGAATCAAAAGTCAGGGGGTTGGGGGTTGTAGCTCAGTGGTAGAACACATGCTTAGCATACACGAGTCCCTGGGTTCAATCCCCAGCACCAAGAAAGAAAAAAGAAAGAATCAAAAGTCTGACTCCATGCATGTGGGTCATTCTAAGGGCACAAAAAGGAGGTCTTATCTAGGGTAGCACACATAGACCAAAAAAAACAGGAAAGGAGAAACAACACTTTCACACTCCTCCTGAGTGAGACATCTAAATTTGTGTGTGTAAGAAAGACAGAATCAATTCTATTTAGTTTTTTAAGTGGCTTTCGTTGCTCCCACACTTCATTGTGTATACGGTGCTGGGGCTCAAACCCATGTCCTCGCACATGCCAGGTAAGAGCAATACTGCTGAGCCACCACCTCAGCCCCTGAGACATCTAATTTCACTCGACTGTAAATAAAATGTGAGTGTTACTAGATGTCATCAATCATATGAAAAAAAGAAAGTGGTGTGCCCTCTGAGCACCATACGACCAGACAGGGAGGCCCAAAACAAGCAGGGTGCTCACTGCTCCACGCATCTCCCACTAAGGACGGAAGTTAACCGCAAGCCTTTATCCTGCCTCCAATTCAGAGTGTCTGCTCCCAAGGTAATCAGCTTAAGGGAAACTGCATCACAAACTCGATTTCCTGACCAAGGGGCAGAGTAACAAACATGGTCCAAGCAAATCTACACGAGGTATTTTCAAAGTGAAAGCTGTGGAAAGGAAAAATGAACCTCCTCAGGAGCAAAGGAAAATATTTTAACAATGGCAAGACAATTTTGCTTCTCAGACGCTCAGACTTCCCATAAGCCTTGTTTTTTGTTTTTTTTTTAGAAGATAGCAAGTCTATTTAAATTCATTAGGGGAAAAATATCTTTCATAGTGAAGCTAAAGCTAGGACACATTCCAAGATAAGTTTAAATAATAATGAAAGGTGGATCCAACTAAAAAATAATATAGAAAATTAACTATCAGCCAGGCACAGTGGCGCACTCATGTAATCCCGGCAACTTAGGAGGCTGAGACAGGAGGATCACAAGTTCAAAGCCAGCCTCAGTAACTTAGGCCCTAAGCACTCTGTGAGACCATCTCAAAATAAAATATAAAAAGGGATGGGGATGTGGCTCAATGGTTAAGTGCCCCTGGCACTTAACTATCATACATTCTAGGTAAAATTAATTTCAAGAATTCTCAGAGGAGGAGTTAGGTCAAAATATATTTTTATAACGTGTGCATGTATGAATGTGTAACAACAAACTCTTCATTATGTACAACTATAATGCATCAAAAAAAAAAAAAAAGAATTGTCACAATTCCTCATTCAGCAGGAAAATCCACTGGACTAACTGCAGCGAAACAGCAAAAGTAAGATAAGGTGGTCTAAAAGAAGATACTTCTCTGAGAAAAATTAAAAATATGCATTAAATGGTTGCAAAGATGGCAATAAATCCAGATTTATCCATTAATTTACCTGCATGTTTAGCAAGTCTACTGAACACTTATTTTTGCCTAAGACATCTTGCAAATTAAGACCCTACTATAAGCTGAAGTCATGTTCTGCTTCCAGGATGTTACTATCTAACCATGGAAATGAGGGCAACGTACACAGAAAACATTGATAGTCTGAGGTAGTTTCATAATTAAATGCCAAGAGTTTGCAATTTCTGCCAGAAGCCACAGAAAGAGTAATTCACTGTGATGCAAAAGGTTCATCAAAAAATGAATTTCCATCTTCCTGAATTTCCAAGAAACATCACTCTTCCTAGATGAGCACAAAAGGCCACCTTTCTATTTATCTGACTTTTCTCTTTTCAAAGAAGATAAGCTGTTATCCTAGGGGGAAAGGGCGAATAGAAAAGACCTAGGAGATGTTGGTGTGCTTATGAACATTAGTCATCTCCTTTAAAACGTGGCAAGCAGGTGGGGGGAGGAAATAGTGAGCAAGAAATAGCAGTGTGATTTCTATTGCTCAGTCTCCAGCTCTCTTTTCATTCATTCAACATCCCCACCCCACCCCCGATACCCACACACATTTTAGGCCATGGATACCGTAGTGAAAAAGACAAATTCCTGGCCCTTAGGGAGCTAGTCTTGTCTTCTACCAATGGGAAACAAAGTTTATGTGGATGCACATGTGAGTGCTATAAATATTCTAAAGAAAAATAAGACAAGGTAAGGAGGTAGAAAATTATGGAAGGGGTGAAGGATATTATTTAAATCAAAGAAGGTGTCTTTAAAAAAATAACTCTGAAAAAATAAATAAATAAATAAATAATAACTGGCTGGGTGCACTGACACATGCTTGTAAGATGTGTCAGTGCACAACTTGGAGATGCTAAGGCAGGAGAATTCCAAGTTCCAGGCCAGCCTAGGTAATATAGTTAAGACCCTGTCTCAAAATATAAAAAGGACTGGGATATAGTTCAGTGATAGAGTGCCCTTGGGTTCAATCCCAGCACCATGAAAAATAAAAATAAAAAATAACTGTGGACCTGAAAGAAATGAGGGAGAAAGACATGAACACATGTGAAGGAAAAGCATCGTCCAGGCAGAGGAAACAGCAAGAGCAACGGTCCCTGAGGTAAAGCTGGAGCAGAGGAAGCAAAGGAAAGAGCACTAGAAGATAAAGCCACACACCAGGCGAGGGTCTCATGGGCCACTGTGAAGACTGTTGTTCCTTCTGAGATGGAGGGCTATTGGAGAGTTTGGAGCACACTGGCTACTGTTGAGAACAGACCCAAGATGGAGAAGGGCAGCAGGGAGGCTCTTTAGGAGGCTCCAACAGTAATCCAGTAACAGATAACAGAAAATGGGTGGAAGTACTGAGAAACAGTCATTCTGTTAGCTATATTCTCAAGGTGGAATCAGTGATAATTGCTGAGGAACTTGAGTTTAGAAGAGAAAGAATCGAGTGTGATTTCAGGGGGTTCGGTTTGAGCATCTGGAAAAATGAAGTAGCCACTCACTAAGATGAGGAAGATCAAAGGAAAAGCAGATCTGAGGAAGCAAAATCAAGGGTTTGCTTCCTAGAGACTGTTGCCCACTTCAAAACTCTTACATATGTTCTAAAACCAAGGCAACAGACGTTGGGAAACTGATCTTAAATTAAATCTTGAAAAAAAAGAACAAAGTTGGAACACTCACACATCTTGATTTCAAAACTTGCTACATAATCAAGACAGTATGATATCAGCATAAGGATAGATGTATAGATCAATTTAGTAGAATTGGGAGGACAGAAATAAACCCCCACATTTATAATCAGTTGGTTTTCAACAGAGGTGCCAAGGTCATTCAAATAGGGAAAATGGATTCCTCAAAAAATAGCGCTGGAAGAACTGGATATCCACACAGATGAAGTTGTATCCCCTTAACTCACACCACATGCAAAAATTAAGGGGCTGAGGATGTGACTCAGGGATAGAGCACTCACCTAGCATACATAAGGCCCAGTATTCAATCCCCAGCACTGCAAAACAAAGAATCTATGGCTACCCAATGAAATCTTTTAAATTTTTTAAATTTAAAATGGATTGAAGAATGAAATGAAAGAACTAAAACTATAAAACAAAGGTGTAAGAAAACGTAAGTGTAAATCCTCATGACCTTGGAGTTGACAATGGTTTATTAAATTTGATACCAAGCACAAACAACAAAAGACACATAAAAACAACAAAAGACACACAAAAAACAACATAGGTTAATTATATTTTTATCAAAATTAAAAATTAAGGCAGGCCATGGGAAGGAAGAAAGGAATGGAAGAATTAAAACCAAGGTAAAATATAGAAAAGAACAATCCTTAGTCAAGTTCTTTCAGCATTATATTAGCCTCTCTTCATCTCTAACAAACTGGAGAAGCCCTATTTTCCAGACTGTGTTTTCCCTCTAAAGCAAGTGTTTAAGACATAATTACAAATGCTTACATGTCATAACCATATCCTCACCTGGCTGACTGGTCAACCAACCATAAAGGGAAGATTCAGCCACTAGAAAAGAACAGCTGTTGCTCTGTCTCAAGGGCTAAGACTCTGAGGCAGATTCTGAGGCCCTGTGGCCCAGGTGACCAGCAGGAGGCCAAAGCTGAGAAAGCTAAGTCAGAGGCTCACACGATTTCCTTCGCTTCAGGCCTGACTCTGCAAATGGTTAAGCACTGGGACAGAGACGGGCTTGGGCAATAGCTACCAAGACTGTCATTCCATGGGCTCTACTAAGTCACGACAACGACCTGGCCGCCAGGTAGGGTTTTCTAACTGACCCGAAAAGGGAGAATCTCTCCCCACCGCCGGTTTGCAGTCCAGACGCTTATCAACAAGAATGTAGATGAAAAGACATTAAATGATTAAACCGAAAACAACCGGGGGAGGAAAGAACTGGGGGCCAGCGTCAGCGCCCCACACCTTCCTCCTCCCTCCTGCGAAGCTTCTGCCCTTCTTACAGGGACTCTTTCCCCTGGTTGTCACGTGAGGTGACCTCAGACCCCAGCCGCACCTGGAGGCTAAGCCTCGGGCCGCCCGCAGGGATGTCGTCGCAGGCGTCCGTGTCCACGGCCTGAGAGGGGCAAAGGCGCTGGAGGATTCGCGCCCGAGCGCGGGGAGAGGAGCCGCAGTCTCCAACCCCAGCCCGGGGCAGACTCACCCCGAACCTTGTTCAACCCTCCGGCTGGGTGCGCGGGGCCCCAGGGCGCCTCCCCTCCTCCAGCAGCCTCCAGGTCCTCACCTGGCTCTGCCCGGTGGTCCTCGCCCCACCGCGGTTGTGCCCCTGCGCTCCGCGTCCACCGCTGCCGGCCTTTTTTGGGTCCTTGGCGGGTATTTTCCGTCTGGCCCCACATCACTTCCCGTAAAGGAGAGCGAGGTGGGGGCGGGCCCTCCTCTTTCCTCCACCTCCCGCTTCCTCCTGTCACCTCGTGGAGCACCCCCCGCCCGACCGGAGAGGGCAAGGACGAGTGCAGACCGAGCCACCTCGGGCGCCGCTCCCAGGTCGGACGCACCTGCCCACGGGTGAGCCGCAAAAAGGCCACGCTCGCCTCATTCGTCCCAAGTCTCGCTGCCCTATTCTGAAAGGCGTGAAACGTTAGGGGGTTGTTTTCGTTTTGAGACACCAGGGTGACATTTAGAAATTGCCCCAGGATCGTGAGCTGCGAGGTATGGTGTGGCGACTCTCAACAAATCTCCTCCCTGAAAACCTTTTTTAAAAGGTGGGTTTTCAGGGCTTCAGATCCGTGTCTCCCCTGTAGTTGTCATAGGTGCTGAGTCGCCTCCCACCCCCGCGGGGTTTAGGAATCCAGAGGCTCCTGATCGCTACTCCCAGGAAGCATCTGCGCCTGAACCTGCCCTTCCTGCCATCTCTTCTGACTTGGATCCGCTGGGCATGACCTGCCAGATACAAGACAAAGTCCTGGATTCTTGGAAAGGAGATAGGAAGAAATAAGGTAAAATTCTAGTTAGAAAATATGTAATTCTGGGAGGAAATGACAAACGAAGCCTGCTCACACGGACTAATTCAGACTACAAAATCACTCTTTCTAAGAGATTGTGGAAGCAATTGTTAGAAGAAAATAAGGAAGCCCTCAGGATTGCCCACACCAGTAATCACAGCTACTCAGAAGGCTGAGACAGGAGGATCACAAGTGTGAGGCCAGCCTCAGCAAAGTGGCAAGACCCTGTCTCAAAAAAATTAAAAGGCCTGGGGATATAGCTCAGTGGTAAAGTGCCCCTGGGTTCAATCCTCAGTACCAAGAAAGAAAGAGAGAAGAAATAATAAATGAATGAAAGAAAAAGAAGGGAAAAAAGAGAAAGAAAACCTTGTACTTTGAAAGAACCACCTGGGTCAGAAGAAATCTGAGAGCCTTTGCTGCCCCCCAGCGGTTTCTTTCTCTAAGCGCGGATGGTTGTGTGTGGGCCTGCGGAGACACTAGACCTGGGACTGGCCTGCGTTTCAGGTTGCCTGGTTCCCACTCTGAGGCAGCCAAATTCATCCAACAATGAAAAATGCTCTGGAGTTCTGAACAAGGCCTTTGGGGCTACTCTCTTGGACTCTAATCATTCCACTTCTAAGTGGAGCCAAATGCTGGGAAGCCTCAGTCCAGTGTCTCTTACCGTCTAGGGCAGTTTCACTGCCCTGTGTCTATCTCCACCACGAATTGCAGCTGACCCAGCCTACCTGCCCAAACCCAGCATCCTTCCCATCTGCAGCTATTCGGTTTGCATTACAGAGCAGTTAATTTTCCCAAATGTGTCCTACAAAATACAGGATGAACTACGTGAAATTACTGATACCAATTTGAATGGACCAATGTAACAATTCCATGCATTCAATAGTATTTTCAGGAAAACATTATACAATAAACTTGGGGTTAGAGGTAATAGATTTCATCATAATATGATTTCAATAGCTGTTCTCCATAGGCTGGATTATTTTTTAAAAATCCTAGAATGATGGTAATGGTCATAGCTAACATTTACTGATCATTTACTAGGTCATCCAATATGCTAATAACTTTGCCTACATCTCTTTATTTACTTTTCACAACTGTCCTATTCTTGACCTAGCTACTACTCTTGTCCCAATATTACAGAGAAGGAAACTGAGTATTAAAGTGATCAAGCAATCTGACCAGGGTCAAAGAGTTAAAAGGTGACATAGCCAGACATAGCCAGGGCCTGAATTTAGAACACAGGTTCCTAAGGCTATAAAGCTAATAATGGGTTTAGGAGGTCAAGTAGCAGCTTGACTCCAAATGAGAGCTAATACTGATATGGGTAAAACAGTGGCCTAAGGATGAACATGAATGGAGAAATCTGAGATATTTAGGAGAGAAAATCAAGAAGACTTGGGTATAGAAGGTGAGGGAGAGGGAGAAGTCCATGGATTTGGCCAGATTTCTGTCTTGGGTAATCAGGAACCATTGAACAACAGGAAGAAAGCCTAGTTACAGCAGGGAGGGAGAATGAAATAGGCCGTAATGAATGAGTTTAGGATTTTTCCAATTTGGCATGCTAGTATCAACAGAACATCCAAGTGAAGCTGCTTGGTAAGTACACAACAAAGTGTCGGAGCAATGAAGCTCACATGAGAAACTAAATAAAAATTGATTTTCTCTCTCTCTCTCACTGTCCCTCGCTCATAAAAAAATAAAAAATAAATGCATATAAAGTAACAATATATATTTTTGTTCTTAAACCAAAATTACCCCCACATCACCCACACCCCAGTCTCTTGATTCTTCTATATTTCACCCCTACAAGAAATATAATATTAGATTAAATAAATATAAAATTGTGAATTTTGCAGAATTAAATGGTTGCATTAGTACTATTTGGATTCTCAGGGTGGTAAAGAGTATGCTACATTGTTGATCAAGGACATGATCTTATATAAAGAAATCATAAAGAACCCAAAACTCTATTAGAGCCAATAACTGAAATAAGCAAAGATACAGGATATAAGATCAACATACAAAAAGTAGTTGTATTTCAATGTATTATCAATGAATAACAGAAAACTCATAAGAAGATAATACCGTTTAAAATTACATAAAAAATAAAATACTTTGGAATAAATCTAACCATGGAAATACATGATTTATACCCTAAAAACTATAAAACACTGTTGAAATACATCAAAGACCTAAATAAATAAAATTCCATGTTTATGAATTGGAAAATATACTATTATAAAGACTGTAATACTATCCAACGTGATCTACAAATTCAATGCAAACCCTATCAAAATTCCAATAGCAGAAATGGAAAAGTCAATCCTATGATTCACATGAAATTGCAAAGGACTCTCAAACTCCCTTGTCAGATATATGATAACTTACTACAGAACCACAGTAATTAAAAGAGGGTAGTATTAGCTGAGCATAGTGGTGCTGTTATCCCAGAGACTCAGGAGGTTACGGCAAGAGGATCACAAGTTCAAGGCCAGCTTCAGCAAATTAGTGAGGCCCTAAGCAATTTAGCAAGACCCTGTCCCAAAATAAAATACAAAAAAAGGGTTGGGGACATGGCTCAGCAGTAAAGCATCCCTGGTTCAAACCCTGGTACCAAAAAAAAAAAAAAAAAAGTGCAGACTGGCATATGAATAGACACACAAATGAGTGAAATAGACTTCAGAGCCCACAAATAAACCCATACATCTATGATCAATAGATTTTTCAACAGTGCTAAGATCATTCGAGGGTGAACGAACAGCCTGTTCAACAAATGGTGGTGGAAGACCTGGATATTCACATGCAAAAGGAAAATTGGACTCTTGCCTTATGCCATATATAAAAATTAACTCAAAATAAATCAAAGATCTCAATATAACAACTAAAATTCCTAGAAGAAAACTCTTAGAGGAAGGAAAGAAGGAGGGGGGGAGATAAGAGGAGAAAAAAGGAGAGAGGGGAAGAGGGAAGGGAAGGAACAAGTGTTGGCAAGAAGAAAGAAGAAACTGGAACCCTCATTCAACACTGGCAGGAATGTAAAACAGCACAGTAGCTCTGGAAAACAGTCTGGAGGCTTCAAAAAGTTAAACGGTGAATCAACAGGTGAACCAGTCAACTCCTAGAAATATACCCAAAGAAACAGAATATAAATATTAAAACAAATACTTGCATTGACTCTTCACAGCAGCACTATTTACAATAGTCAAAAAGTGGAAGCCACCTAAATGTCTATCACTGAATGGATTACAAGAAGGTGGAAGAGGAAGAGGAGAAGAAAAATCATGCAAAGTGAAAGACGCTAGACACAAAAAGATCACATATGGTATGACTCAATTTATATAAAATACCCAGAACTGGAAAATCCATAGAGAAAGAAAGCAAACTGGCAGTTGCCAGAACCTGGGGAGAGGGGAAATGGGAAGTGACAGCTTCTGTGCACAGGGTTTCCTTTCAGGGTGGTGAAGATGCTCATTACAATGGAGGTATCATTAGCTCCATCGTAAGTGTACTAAATGCCACAGAGCTGAACACTTTAAAATAGGTAGTAATTAATTTTTATGTGAATTTTGCATCTATTTTTAAAATATAACCAAATTGATTGAAAACTTGGTCTGAAAAAGAAAAAGATGAGCCAGAAAGTAAGAATACTCCAAGAAAGATAGGGGTGTACAAAAGGACACAGGATCCATCCTGATGGATCCTTAGTTAAGGACTTACTTAACTTAAACATTTTTGTTTTTAAGTTACATTAGCAAAACTTATTTTTTCAAAAATGCTCCCTGTAAAAGTACAAGTGTATTCTTAACTATTTTATATCTCGTTGTAAACATTTTTTTCAGAAGACTTGTATTTGTTTTTGTTTTTGTTTTATTTTGTTTTTTGTGAGAGAGAGAATCAATTTTATTTAGTTTTTCATGTTGCTTTCTCTCCAACACTTCACTATTGTATGTGGTGCTGAGGTTTGAACCTGCGTCCTTCCACAGGCCAGGCAAGCTCCATAACTGCTGAACCACTGCTCCAGCCCCAGTCTTGTATTTGTTAAACTGAATACAATAATGCTTAAATGTAAATATTTGCACTTGAAATATATTTTTTAAAGCCTATACACTAAGGACTTAAAATTTTACATCAGTTGCAGTTATCTGGAAACTAATCTCCCTCTTCCTAGATAGTCTCTTTTCTCTGATTGACTTTTGTGTTTACATTATCTATCTTGAAAAGATTTGCAAATCTTTCAATTTTCTCTCCACAATTTTCTCTCCTAGTAATTAAACATAAAATGCCCTAAAACATGATTAGAAACATGCCCTTGTTTGCTTTCTGACACTTTATAACAAAGATTTCCAGAAGAGAACATGCCCTTAATAATTTGTTTCTTTTTATAACTGTAATATAGATCCTTTGTAAGCATATAATCTTTTTTATTTTTTTATTTTTTTTAAGTCAGATGGACAGTGAGAGAGAAAGAGAAAATCAAATTTATTTAGTTTATTTAGTTTTTCATGTGGCTTTTGTTGCTCCAAGACTTCATTGTGTACGTGGTGCTGGGGTTTGAACTCTCGTCCTTGCACATGCGAGGCAAGCACTGTAACTGCTGAGCCCCTAGATAAGCTTTTTTTAAAATGCAGTGTCAAATCACACACACACACACCAAGAAGAACCCACAAATAATAAGCCTGTCACTGGAGCCAACTTGAATGAGTTTCCACTGGCCAAATCTGGGACAATCTGAACATCAAAGTAGTGTTTATCTCCTGATTGCTAGCTTTGTAGAGTCACATAAGGACCTGTGCTTGGAATTTTAATGCTCTGCAGCCACTATCTTGAAGCGCTTAATAATTTCATCTTTGAATTTGTGATGTGAAGTGAACTCTGATAGCATGATGGTACATGTTAAAGGCTTCAAGTCTGCTCACAGGTAGGTCTGACTTTTGCTGCTTCCCACTCCCCCTTTGGTTCCCTGATAGCTGCCACCAGGCTTTTCATTCCCCTCCTCTGGCTCAAGGACAGTGACCACTCACCCAGTTAGTGACCTAGTCACCTTGGCCAAGAGGCCCACATTCCACCATCATCTTCCACTGTGGCAGCTCTCTAGGCATCGATGGGTACAGTAGGAGTTGGGATCGGGCGTGCACTCCATGGCACTATGGGGTAGCAAGAAGGTGGTTTTCTCTTCCTTGGTTTGGTAACGCTATAGCACATTCTGCAGCCCACTCAGCCTGGGCTTCTTCCTCCGAGACTAATATAATCCCTGGGCAATGTTCATCTGCATGAGTTCAAATCAGAGCAACAGTGATAAAGAGCAAATTGGCTTCCTCATCTCCCCTCCCAACCCCTAGGGCTTTGGATTGTCCCACAAATCATTCAGACAACACTAATGATAGTAATGGATCAGAATCCATGGAACACCAGGAATCCATGAATCATGCTATAACATATCATGTCTGCATATTACTACCAAAGAGTCTAATCTTAAGAAAGTATCAACAATCCCAATTTAAGGAACATTCTGTAAAAACCATATGCTGATATTCCTCAAAAATGTCAAAGTCGACTTATTCTTTAGCAGTGAACAAAGATCTACTCTAGAATAAGGGAAACCAAGAAAGGAGACATGAAAACTAAATTCAGGGGGCTGGAGCGGTGGCTCAGCAGTTTCGGCGCTTGCCTGGCAAGCACGAGGACCCGAGTTCAAACCCCAGCACCACGTACACAACTGAGTGTTGGAGCAACCAAGGCCATGCGAAAAAACTAAAGTTGTTTCTCTCTTTCTCTGTCTCTCTCACTGTCCCTCTCTCTTAAAAAAAAAAAAAGAAAGAAAAAGAAAACTAAATTCAAATGTGATCCTGGATTAGTTCAGGAGTCCCTTTTACTCTAAGAGACATTAATGGAGGGCTAGAGCAGTGGCTCAGCAGTTACCGCACTTGCCTGGCATGCACAAGGACGTGGGTTTGAACCCCAGCACCATACACACAACGAAGTGTTAAGCAACGAAAACCACATGAAAAACTAAATAAAATTGATTTTCTTCTCTCTCTCTCACTATCCCTCTGTCTTAAAAAAATAAATAAATAAAGGACATTAATGGGATTTGGTGGAATTCAGATAATATCTGAGATTAAGTAATAATATTTTATTAATTTAAATTCTTAATATATTGTGAAATATATTATGAAAGAGTGTATCTTTGTATTTAGGAATTAACACAAATATTTGGGGTTAAAAGGGAACCACTTGTGCAACTTACTCTCAAAAATTCAAAATGTTTACTATTGTAGAATCTAAGCAATAAGTGTTTGAACAATTCTTGGTACTAGTTTTGCACATTTTAAGTTTGCAATTATTTCAAAACAATAGTTAAAACTTTTTAGCTCTTCAGAAAATCCCAAAGGATTAAGTCTAGTCGCATACATTAATAGCCCACTTGAAAACATATCATTGCCTTGGCTTTTCCTCTTTAAACTGACCACCCCCCAAACTTTGCTTTCCTGACCTTGAAGTTAGAACAGATTGACAGTTACTAAGACTAGAGAAACCACTGCCTGCTTAAGTTACCTGGGAGAGCACTGAGGATACTCCTTTCACTGAGACAAAAATAGATGCCCTGGTTGAGGGCGCTAACATCTTTTAAAAGTTTAATGGTGGTTGTCCCTAATAGACTGGAATGAAGATGTCATAACAATGGGACTCCCTAGCACCAATTAGAAATCAAAGAATTCCAGAATGACAAAGGACAGATAACATAGCAAGACATAACTTGTATAACAGGAAGCAAGTCTGGGGATACAATCCAGGTGTCTTAACCCACATGAATTTGTATTGATAGCTAACAGAGCATGGTGTTCTCAAGAGACAGACAGAAGGGATGTTTGGGGTGGGGCTTGTTTTGTTTTGTTATGGAGGGCTATTTCTTGATTTGTATATTTTTTTAAAAAAAGGAAATCAAGAACTAGTAAACAGAAGGCTGATGTTAGTCTCTACAATGGAAATCATGGTTCCTCAACAGTTTCCTGACATAAACCACTTCACAGACTCAGAGCCCAATGATTGAAGAAGCTTGAGGAAGTTCTTTTCAATGCCACAAAGATACACAATAAACAACTCCCTGCTCCTACCCCAGGAGATCCAAAGCCATTCATCACAATGTGCACTGGAGAGATTTGTTGATAACCTGTGGGTACAGACCCAAGCTATGAGCTGACACTATACAATTACACTGGATATGGTGCCATGATCCTCCAGTTAAGAGTGGGAACTCACAGAAGTCAAAGGATGATTGAAGGTTTTGCCCAACTTATAGGACCCACTCTACAGGTTGTGTCCTCAGTCTTTTTTTTTTATCAACACCAGTTTATTTGTAAACATGTTATATGTGTCAATAATCAAATTGACAACTCTTTATACATTCCATTGCATAATATTAACATAACAGAAAACAATTCACTGTACTATTACTGATACAGAATTGAAAAAGGAAAGGAGGTAAGGAAATCAGATGATAATGGGTTTTGTTTTGTTTTGTTTTTAAAGAGAGAGGGACAGTGAGAGAGATATATATAGAGAGACAGAGAGAATCGATTTTTATTGAGTTTTTTCACATGGCTTTTGTTGCTCCAACACTTAGTTGTGTACATGGATGCTGGGGTTTGAACCTGTGTACTTGCGCATACTGGGCAAGCGCCATAACTGCCGAGCCACCGCTCCAGCCCTGATAGTGTTTTTTTTAAGTGATATAAAGTTGCATTTCTTTATACTCATTGGAGAGGTGAAATTATTGCCCTACTAAATTTTATTCCCTGTTTGATATTTTTTTTGCTCTTCTTGTTGTTGCTTCTGACAAATGTTTGCCATAGTTCATGATACATTAAGAGGTAGGGGAAGAGAGGAGGGGAGGCAGCATGAAGCCAAATGAAATTACTTTAGACATTAAAAAAATGAATACAAATTTTCTAAAAATCTTCTTTGGCAAATGACAAAGTCTGCATTTTAAATTTACATTTTTGTTGAACTGGATCAACACTTTTAAGACTTAGGAGATGCATCTTCACTAAGTTGACATATAAATGAAACAAATCTACATTCATAAAATGAAGCAGGAACAACAGCATTTCACATTGCTAACAGCTCTAAAATGCAAATTCTCCCTCTGAAAGTATGAGAAGTTTTCAGCTGGGAATCAGATGATTACTGTCCTTACTCAACACCAGAAACCAGAGTGGACCCCATGTCCTCTCAGTGTTTTCCCTGAAGTTCATGATCATTATTAGGTTCTGCTTCTTTCTCCATAATCTGTCAAAGGAAGTACAGCAGCAAATCACTACCATATTTTAAGCTTTAAACTCAGTAACAACTGGGTTCAGTGCCAACAACTATAAACCTTCAATTCTTTATTAGTGTATATGTCACTACAGTTGGCTTAGATGGTTAACACGAGAATAAATACCTATAGTTAATTCAAACAAAGCACATTAAAATGAGATTAAAGAGCCCTGATCAAAAGAAATACTTACAATTTGCAATTGAAACTGCAAATGTTACATACATATATATATACATAACCAATAGCACTAGGAATGTACAATATCAATTATTGGAAAAATAAATGAATGATTCAGTTATAAGAAATTTTAATATTAGTATTATTTTTCCTTTTATAGACACATATAACAGATACATGGTTTCTACCTTATATAAGACAAAGTAGAAAATTCAACATTACAGTATTTACCCCAAACACAGTAGGACTGTGTCATAGGTAACCTGGTCCAAAATATTCAATTCTATAGATATTGGTATTAAATGCATGGTTAACAGTTTTAAGAAAGGCATATATTTCCAGAAATATGTTAATATACAAATATCAGTTCTATAAACAACAAAAATCATCAGCCAAAATGTTAGGTTGTAACTTTCCTAAATTTTCTAATGTTTTAAATATATGTTGTTTGACCAGTTAGTTTGGTTACAGCTTTAAACTAGCAAACCATTATCCTACAAGAGGAGGTAAACTAAACTATAATACTGCACAAACTTCCTAAGGAAGGTAACTTGAAAAGTCTAAAAAGTGATTCCAATTATTCTAACTCACATTTGAGATGGCAAAAGAATCAATGACTCAAGAAACACTTTGAAATTATTCACTTTCCTTATCATTTCCTCCAAAACTATCAACAGAAATTTAAGATCCAGCTAGCTTAAGAATATGCCTTCACAATAGGTTTATCACTGAAGTGTTTTGATCCAAAGACGCAGCCGTAAAGCTTCTCACATGTAATTCTAATCTAAAATCACAATCCTTGGTTTGAAAATACCAAATTCAATTTCCATAACAATTCATTGGTGGGGCTGGAGCGGTGGCTCAGCGGTTTCGGTGCTTGTCTGGCAAGCATGGGGACCAGGTTTCAAACCCCAGCACCACGTACACAACTAAGTGTTGGAGCAACTAAGGCCATGTGAATAACTAAATAAAGTTGTTTTTCTCTTTCTCTGTCTCTCTCACTGTCCCTCTCTCTTTAAAAAAAAAAATTCATTGGTAAACAAAAAATAAATCAGGTTGTTAAACAAAAAATACATCAGTCTCAGCTATGTGTGGAAAATAAATTCCATTTTTCCATAAAGACTCTATGAAAATATAAAGCCCAAAGTGAGTGACAACAGAAATCCACATATATCATCGTTTGAAAATAGAATGTTTTCCAAAGCCTCTCGAGAGGTCAACCAAGAGTCAAAGTCTGACCTTATAAATCAAGGTTTAGTTATACACAGCTGCTGTTTACATACCTTCAACAATGTCCAATTGATATACATAATTTACAGACATCCACAGGAATTCTTAATGCCCTTCATATCACCTCTCAATACTAGATGTTTACTGTTTTACAGTTTCACTACTTTAAGTACCAAGAAACCTTTTCAGAGGAAGAGTTCCATCTCTTCCCTTGATCCCCTAAAGTGTAGGTAACAAAATATAAAATTAAAAAAGATTTATGTCTGATAAACTAACATATAAAATTACCATTGCAATATTCATAATTATTAATAATAATTACTGCTTAATAAGCTTAACAGTCATTATAAAGTCTATAAAAATATATCTTTAGTATTATAAAAGAAATGCATATTGTCTCAAGGTAAAAAATATAGTGCTGGCTGCTAGCCAGCATTTTGTTGCGATTAGATGTGCAATAGTGATCATCAAACTTCAGAAAACATGAACATGTTCCCCAAACTTTTACTCAGCAGTTAAGCAAGAACTGCACTGCAGCAGCAGGATGCTTTTTAGTGGCTGACACATAAAGTTAACAGTGAGAAAGAAAAAAAGCCAGGAAGTGTGAGCAACAAATGGTGTAATCAAACTACTGCAAATGAAGATCAGCAATAAGAAGTGAGGAAGGCAACCGTCCACTCCGTTCTGATAAGATGCCATCTTTAAATATTAAGTTTTTTGCAGGTAGTGGAACTCCCGTATCCACAGAGGATGACTGTGGAAGCAAACTTGAAAAACTGGCTGTGTGTGAAAATCCAGGGTCGAAGCACCTTCCTGGAATGAGTGAACAAAATTAAGGACTTGTAGAGAGAGTTTTCTATTGAAATGCAAAAGATTCTGAAGGCTCTCTTTTCTACAAAGACCATGTGTAGCAATTTTCGTACAAACTTCGGGTTTAATTCAGAACTGAACAGCGTTTTGTTGCTGAATCTACAGTTGCTTCCTCCACGACCATTTCCAATGATTGTACTCCTGTTTCCATCTGAGCCAGATTCAGGTTCTCCGCTCTCATCAGAAGCATCACTGAGTTTATCTGGTCAGTGGTAAGGACACAGCACGCAGTGACCTCCACTGTGTTTCAGTAGCTCCTCGTAGCATCTGCGTTCATCTTTCTTGACAGGTTTAACCAAGCTATTTCTACACCGAAACTGACTGCGGAAGCTGTACAGGACAACCTGCTTTTCGTTTTCTCTCCGTGAATTTCCAACACTGTCTCATGTTGGCCAGCAACTTGCTCCAGCGGTAGTTGTGCCGGATGTGCAGCTCCACGTCTAAGTTCCTGATCCCGGAGCCGGAGCCGGAGGTGGCTGCAACCAAGGCCAAAGCGACGCCCCCCGCCTGTCCGTCCCTGGCCCCGCGCCACACACTGCGGAAGGCCCGGGCACCACGGTCAGGCCGCCAGGGGCACAGCAGAGGGGCGCCGTGAACTCAGTCCTTAAGTGGGGTATAAACTTAGTAGTTCACAGAGAACCACAGTGATTGACGTTTATGGTAAAAAGGGCCAGCTGAGCAGTGGCTCCGAGGTTGGAGCACTTGCCTGACATGCGCAAAGATCCGGGTTCGAACCCCAGCACCACATAGACAACTGTCAGAAACAAACGCCAGATGAAAACATAAAATGCTTTCACTCTTTTAAAAAAAAAGGGCGGGGGGAGTGCCAGCTGAAACCCCTGAATTTGCTAAGCTAGTAAATTAGAACCAATTCATGCAAAGAATTGCAGACATTGCTACCTTCGAAGACTTGAAGGATACAGTAGTCAGTCTCTACAACCCAATTCCATAGCCTCTCTGGACCTTGCAAATACTGGATGGAAAAACTTCTCGAGATGGAGTGTTGACGGTTGCACAACATGAATGTATTTAATGCCAGGGAATGCACCTTTAAACTGGAAACTTTTATGTATATTTTACCACAAATTTAAGAAACTGATGGGATTGTATGCTCCATAATAGCAGGAAACAGTGGAGTACTTCAATTGCAACTGCTATTTTGGATCCAGTTATCTCCTCCCCCCTTTTGGTACTATTCATTGAACCCAGGGGGTGCTTAACCACTGAGGCACATCCACAGCAGGTCCATTTTTACATTCTATTTTTGAGACAGGGTTGCTTAGGGCCTCATGAAGTTGCTGAGGCTGGCTTTGAACTTGTGATCCTCCTGCCTTGGCCTCCCAAGTCGCTGGGATTACAGGCATGTGCCACTGTGCCCCTTGGATGCAGTATCTTTTTTAAATTATAGCTTTGTGATGTAATTCACACACAGTAAAACCTGCCCTTTAAAGCTCTACCATTCAGTGGTGTTTTTTTTTTCCAGGGCTGAGAACCGAACACCGTGCCTTGTGCGTGCTAGGCAATGCTCTGCCACTTAGCTAAATCCCCAACCCCCATTCAGTGGTTTTTAAAATCGTAAGCTGGTCACCACTCTCTAGCTTCAGAACATTTCCATTAGCTGAAAGAAAACACTATACCCACTAACAGTCCTCTCTATCCCTTTCATTCAACCCTGGGCAGCTACTAATCTGCTTTGTTTCATACCTTCACCTGTTATGGACATGTCACATAAATGGAATCACACCAATAGGTGGTCCCTTGTGCTTGGCTTTTTTCATAATTTATTCTTTTTATCCATGCTACAACATGTACTTCACTCATTTTTATGCCTGAATAATATTCCATTGTACAGCTATATCACATTTATTTGTCCATTCATCAGTTGGTAGCTATTTCGGTTTTTCCTTTTTTTTTTTTTTTTTCCTATTATGAATGCTGCTATAAGCATTCATGTACCGGTTTCAGTATAAACTTGTTTTCAGTTCTCTTAGGTATTATCTAGAACTTCTGGGTCATATGATACTTCCATTTAATCATTTAAATAACTGCCAAACTTTTCCAAAGTGACAGTTTTTGTTCCAATTGCTCCACATCCCCATCACTTTGCATTTTGTCTTTTTTGCTGTAATCATCCCAGTGAATGTAAAGGGGCATCTCACTGTAGTTTGTTTGATTTCATTTTGGTTTTGTTGGTGCAAGGGATTGAACCCAGGGTTTTGTGCATGCTAAGCACTCTACCCCTGAAATACAGCCCTTACTGTGGTTTCGATTTGAACAGACACATCTTTACTGGAAAAAACCCAAAAACTTCAGCCTCTGGCACTTTGTATGTGACTTCTAAGCTAGCCAACAAATACTTTCAAAAGGAAGATCAAAAGTAGTTCAATTTTGTGTGCTTGCCTGGAAAGCATGAGGATGTGGGTTCAAACCCTAGCACCACATACGTACACAATGAAGTGTCAGAGCAACAAAAGCTATATGAAAAACTAAATAAAACTCTTTTTCTATTACTGTCTCCCTTTTTTAAAAAATCATCAAAATTTAAAAAAAAATTTAAAAAGCAGTTCAATTTAACCTAATATGTTAAACGGGATTATTATTCCTTGCATATAACAGGATTATATTTCTATTCATTGTCATGTGACTTTACTGTGTATTCTATAGAAATAATCTGTCCTTGCCTTGTTGACTTCGGGCTTGACTCCATGACATACTCTAAGCCAACAAAATTATGAAAAGATGTGACATATGCCACACTAAGAAGTTATACTGCATGCTTCCTCTCAGTCTTTCTCTCCTATACTCTCATAGAGGGGCTGCTCCTTGAGCCTGGGTCCCAGAATGAGAACAGATAAGAACAAAATTCCAGTTTGCTTGTAGCCAAGCAAAGGAAGCCCAATACATAGTAGATATTTGACACTTAAATCACAACTACTTTTAAAGGAGCTGGAGCAGTGGCTCGGCAGTTCTGGCACTTGCCTGGATTCAAACTCCAGCACCACATACACAACAACTAGTGTTGGAGCACTGAAGGCCAAATGAAAAACCTAAGTAAAACTGATTCTCTTTCTCTCACTGTCCCTCTCTATTTAAAAAAATATTAGCATATATATATATATATATAT
>PVKS010006517.1:0-78041 GCA_004027875.1 Aplodontia rufa | reverse complement strand
ACAGCTGACCAGTATTCCTTAAAGCTTGCAAGGTCATCAGAAACAAAGGAAGTCTGAGAAAGTGTTATACCATGAGGAGCCTAAGGAGTCAAGGTGACTAACTTTAATGTTGTACCCTGCAAGGGATCCAAAAATAAGACAAGATAATCGGGTAAAAACTAAGAAAATCTGAAAGAAGTGTGGACTTACCTAATAACATAGCACATTAATTATGACAGATGTACAGTATTAATGTAAGATGTAAACAGAGGAAACTAGGTGTGGGGTTCATGGGCTCTCTCTGTATTCAAAACCTTTCTGAAAATCTAGTTTCATTATGGAATCTATTCTAAAATTTACGTTTATTTAAAAAACCTTTAATATGAGCTAAAATCTAAATCTCTATGGCAGAAAAATCTCTAGATTCCATTACACTGATCTTATTCTGGTAGTACCTGCCTTCTTTAGTGGTTGAAGCACTTGCCTGGCATCTCTCTCTCTCTCTCTATAAATAAACAAATAGAAGTAGAATGAAGAATGGCTGTTATCCCAGAACTCCTAGAACTGCTCCTCGCCCCACTCTTTCCAATCAGACACCTTAGTCATGGGCAGCAGGGTGAATCAGATTGTGGGATGCAATGAGCAATTAATCACCCCCAAAGCTAGCTCCCCATTTTATCCCTTCTGGGACCTGCCATCAGGCTTGGCAGTGGTGCCAGGCTACCTATAATAGAGTTGATTAACCAAATTAACCAGGTTGCTGCATGCAGCAGACTTAGTTCCTTTTCATTGTATAGCTTATCACATTGTGTTTATTCTCTCATTTGTTGACTGATATTTGGATGGATCTGATTGGTCTGGCTATTATATTTTTTAAAGTCTCTATGAACACCTTTATTTAAAAGTTTCAGGTAGAAACTACCAACCTGTTTTCCAAAGTGACTGTAACATTCTGTATTCCCACCAGGATTTTATGAGGGTTTCAGCTGCTTCACATCTTTGCTAATGCTCAGCATGTCAGTCTTTTCCATTTTCACCATTTAAAATGATATATAGTGGCATTACTTTGTGTTTTTAATTTACACTTCCCTGATGACAAATGAAATAGTGACTTTTCCATGTGCTTACCATCCATTCATAGATGTTGTTTTATAATATAATTAGTTCATATCTTTTGCACATTTTTATTGCATTATCTTTTAATTGAATAAGTATTCTTCATATATTGTTTATAAGTGCTTTGCTATATATGTGTATTATGAATATTAGTGACCAGTCTGTGACTTGCCCTTCAACTTTGAAAATGCATACTTATGAAGGACAAAATTTTTTTTCCTAAAGTATGCTGATTTTTTTTCTTTTCTTATTACAGTGGTTAGGTCATCTATTACAATCTTAAAGATAAGAGATTAGTGCAGACACTCTTACCTTCTTCCTGATAAAAGGGAAAACCATTTTGCTTTCTTTCTTCATCACTAAGAATGATATCCACTCCTTCCTTTTTTTTTCTTTTTAAGACTGAGAACATTCTCTTCTATTCCCAATTTCCTGAGAAACTATCAAGAAATGGTATTGGATTTTATTAAAATATTTTTTCTGATTCTATTGAGAGACTCATGGCGCCCCTCATTTATTCTGTTAAAGGAGAATTGTATTAATAGAATTTCAAATGACAAACCAAGCCAGACATGCCATAATCCTAGCAACCTGGGAGGTTGAGACAGAAGGATCACAAGTTCAAAGCCAGCCTCAGCAACTTTGTGAAACCCTGTCTCGAAATACAATATAAAAAGATCTGGGGATATGTCTCAGTGGTTAAAAACCCCTGAGTTCAATCCCCGGTATAAAAACAAGCAAACAAAAAATGTTAAACCAATTTTGCTTCCTGAAAGTACACTATTTATTCATGACATATACTTTCTATCTATTGCTTTTGCCTTGCATCAAGAATAAATCAAGGGCTGGAGTGGTGGCTCAGCAGTTATAGCACTTGCCTGGCATGTGCAAGTATGTGGGTTCAAATCCCAGCACCATGTACACAACGAAGTGTCAGAGCAATGAAAGCCACATAAAAAAACTAAATAAAATTTTTTCTCTCTTTATCTCTCTCTCACTGTCCCTCTCTCTCTTAAAAAAAATAAAAAAGAATAAATCAAGAATTATCCTGTAAACCTTTGAACAATCAGGAAGCAGGTAACAAAATGACTTGCAGACTGAGACAACAGTGGAGACTGATTATTAGAGTCATGTCTCTTCTTATTTTTCTTTTCTCTAGTGGTTTGCCTTACAAGGCAAATCTTAGCTGACTCAGCCTGCCCAAACTCCAATCTCTGTCTTTTTTAACAAGACTACCATGCTCTGCTTGGATTTTCCCCACCCTGGGCCACAGTCCAGAAAATGCTTTCTGATAGAATGTCAGTGTGATTTTAGGGATCACCTGCTTATTTGCCTTCTATCATGGATCCTATGCTGCCTCTTATCCAATGTGTTAAAAATAGCTGGAATAGCTGGTAAATATATCCTGATTTCTAGTTATTTGTAATGGGAGGGCAAGTGTTATATCAGTAACTCCAATATTACCGAAAATGAAAACCACAAGCCAATTACTTCTACCATAGCCTCCTATAAGTGCACAAGTAATTCACAAGGAAATATTAACACATAAGCAAGTAATTTCACTATTACCTGGACTATACAGCATCAGATTCTACAAAAGTAATTGTAAAACAGCATAAAATAAACTGTCTAAGAGGACTTGATGAGAAAAGTTCAACTCAAAGATTGGGCAGCTATTCTTGAAAAATCATTGAAAAGAAACAACCAATTGAGAACAGGACATGAGTAAGCCAATTAGACACATATATGCTAATTATAGAGAAACAGTGACAAGAGTGAGACTTTTAAAACATAAAAGTAAAACCAAATTTAACTCCTTTGAAGTAAGTTACTGAGGAGAAGAAATGATGATCATTAGTCTGGGAGCATTTAGGTACAGGCAGAGGGCAGGAGCCTCAGACCCCTGGAGAACTTCTCTGGTTGAAGGATTCTATGATTAAAAACAAAAACTTTAAAAGCTATTACATTAATAGGCCTCATTTATGAACCATCAACGAAAGTATCACCTTATCTACATCCTGTTTCTAGTTCTTTAGTAAAGACCAAAAAAAATGTCTTTCCATCATTTAGTAGTGCATGCATATATTGGGAGATGTACTAATTGAGGAATATAAATGTAGCTTGAACGAGATATTTATAAGGTATTATAAAATCATATCATTATTATGAATACAACTTTACTCATTTTCATATTGCCTATCTCTTTAATCCTTCTCTAGTTCCTGTGTTCAAAAGAAAAACAAGAAAGGAACTTTCTCCACAATTCTCCATGCCTTTCATTTTTTCTTGTTCTGACCTCTAAACAGCAACCACAGCTATCAGCAGAAGCCTAAGTGGTGCTTATTCTATATTTAAAAGAGCAAAAAGTTAAAGCTTTCTTTACATTCATGCATTATTCTTTCAACCTTTATTGTCCCAACTGGATCAGGAATGAGAAATAGATTTCATATTTAATACCATCTCCTAGCCACCAGTAGGAGCTGACTGGAGCTCTGTATTTAGAGGGTAAAGGACACTCTGACTAAACCAGTTGATTTTCAATAGATCCTGCATTGGATAAAGAAGAAAAGAGCACAAAGGTGCATTGCCATCTCCTCACATGTCCCCCTGCTTGCTTTAAAGGATATTATGATACATAAGACAAAATCCTGTACCTAACACTAATGGAGAATAATTCTATCAATAATGATAACTGTAAAAATAATATTAAATATATTAGAGTTAGGTCAGAAAATCAGTTCCAGGTGTCTCAGGTAGGAAGGTATTTAATGCAGGAGATTGGATAATTATAAAACTGTTGGAGAGGCCGGTTGAGAGAAGACCAGAAAAACCCATTTGGTAATGGAGCCAGGAACACAAGTCAGGTGTGTCTCTAAGTTCACCATTTCTGCAACACAGACTTGCTCCTCACTGAACTTAGGGGGCCATCACTCTGACACACATATTCATATCTTCATTGTTTCGCATGTCATTTCCTCTTATTTTTAAGTCTTAGGACTTTTTACTTAAAAATTTTTTAAAAAGGCCTGCCTATACTATTAAAACTTTATAGGCTCTTGGGATTCTTACTTCTGGAATTTCCATCCTACATTGAACTGAATGTAATAACATACATCTACTTTGGGGGTAAAATAATGTGATTTTGCTTTTGAAATAATTTGGCTACAAATAACTAAGAATTTGAGGTTGGCTATGATTTCTTGGCAATCACTGTGTCATTGGAAGTTCTTGCAAAGTGAGAAAGGTGTAAGCTTCAAATTGTTTTAAGTGTAATGAAATGTTACCACTCTAAACATGAAATGAATGAAGCTGGCCCAGTGTTAGATTGTGTAGATGTTTAAACATTTATTGAATTCACTTTTGCAGTTTTCTTTTTGGAACCAATATCATCACTTTTTTCTTTTCTTTTAGATCTCAGACACTAAGTTCTGGCCTTTCCAGTTCTAGATGGCAAACATGGCCTAGAGCCCTGAATATTCCTGTTACAGCTCTTGCTGTATCCCTGGACATCACCAAGGAGAATTTTGGGAATAGGCTCAAAACTCCATGCACACTGTTCCCACCAAATGGAATGACCTCTATTGTCCCCAACTCCCCAGATCTTGGAACACGCTCAGGCCACCCACCTTCCTGCAGAGCTGACCCCTCCCTCTCTTATCATGGAAACTGTAAAGTTGAACTGAGAATACTTCTTAACAAGCCTGCTTCCCTTCTCAAGACGGGATAATTTGAATATTGTAAGTTTATTGTACCACAGGAACACTGCTAAAACACTGCCTATCAATACAAATTCATTAAGTAGCATTTGAGTACTATCTACATGCAAGACACTTTGGGGAATACCAAAGAAGGGTATAGAGATTTCCTTATTTGGAGCCAAGTGCAGAGGTGCACACCTATAATCCCAGCGACTTGGGAGTTGGAGGCCGGGGGGCGGGGATCTCAAATTTGAGACCAGCCCTAGCAACTTAGGGAGGCCCTTAGCAATTTAGGGAGACTCTGTCTCAAAATAAGAAGTAGAAATGACTGGAGATGTGGCTCAGTGGTTAAGTGCCCCTGGGTTCAGTTCTGGTACCAAAAAAATAAAAATTAAAAAAAAGACCACAAAAAACTATCCTTATCTGTAAGACACCTCCAATTTTTTCTTAGAGAGTTTGACATAGGAGATAAGAGTGATATATTGCATTCCTCAATTAATTCAGTCACTAGACTCAAAGTTCTGTAGTCAGTATTGTAGGGATAAACATTTAAGGCTTATTTTCACATGGTTTCTCTTTTAAAATTCAATACCCAAGAAATGTATGAACAAAGGAATATGATATAATAATAGTTACATTGTATTACATTGAGGATTATCAAGCAGGTTCAAGTACATGTGATCCATACAACTATATGGCAAAGGCAGAACGGTAGTAACATCCCCATTTCACAGTTAAAGAAACAGAGTCTTCCAGGGTCAAAGGACAGGCAGGGTCAGATCTTAGGTGCACAGCCAAACACAGCTTGGCACACTCCCTGCACAATTTGCCCCAGGTCTGGAATGTTAACTCGAAGGCAGAATGGTTACAAATTAGCAAGTTGGATAATTCAGCAGTGAATGTAAATGAGAGTTATAAGATAAATGACATTTAGTGACATTAATTAACTGATTAAATTAAACCTGATATTTTAATCAGAATTTGTTTGTGCAAAGTGCTAGATAAAATGAAATGTAGTCTAACCTAGTTACTTTAAAAAATTCCAGTTACCATAACAACTTCTTGTGATTTCAATTAAAGGTGGTCTTTTTCTTTATATTATTTTTAGAACTATAGTTACCATAACAACCAGATGCTGGTGTATTTGATCAGTTAAATCATTCCCAAAGAGTTAAAATACAGTGTTCTCTTAGAAACAATCAAAATATGATAAGTGGTGTGTCAGGAATTAATGCCCAAACAGCAACGCAGACTCCATTTTTCAAGGAGCTCACATGTGAAATAAAAGACCCATGAATCTTCCTTTGTAAGTTGGGCTTATGATGTTTCTCAGTTACAGAAATCAAAAAGAGATTATTTATCAATTGGAAGAAAGTGGAGATGTCAGGTTCTCAGGTAATATGAATTGTCAGAGCTACAAAGAGAAATGATGTAAATGATAAATTCATTTTCCCTGGGTTTGGGGGCTTTGCTGGAAACAGTATCACCAGAGCTTTGTCCAAGCTGGGGGTGGGGAAGGGAACTTGGCTTTACACAATAGATTACATCTGAAAACAGCCCTCCCTCTCTGGGTTCATTTCCTCCTCCACCCGACTCCCCACCGAGAATTTTTAAAGGACTCTTCTCCTGTCTTAAGAAACTAATTTCCTAACATCAAAGAGAAAAGCCGCCGCATGAATGGACTCTACTGTTAGAAATGGGAGCAAAGAATTCAGAATGGGAGAATGTGGATGGAGATGAGGGAGAGAGCCAGCGGATGAGGAGGAGGCAGAGCAGGTGAGGAGAGCAGAAAAGAATGAGTGGCAGGGAGGCAAGAGATCCTCCTGGGTAGCCATGTGTCCCTATATAACAGGGCATCTGCGTTTAAAATGCTCATGGCTGTCCATCTCCAATCTCCTGAAAGTATTCCTGACATATTGGGCCCTAACGCAAAGCAAAGTAATGTCAGGAAAATTCCCCAGCTCTCAGCATCAAAGTCCTCACCTGTTTGGGGCAAACTGGCCCTTCCAGGCAGATGGCTTGCTTTATTTGACGGGCAGTCATCCACAGTGGATGTGGTTAAGGACAAGAGACACATCTGGCGGCCCTGCAGGGAGGGCCAAATCTCCCATTAAGTGACAAATAAAGATGGCCTCTACCTCTTACCGCCCTCTCCCATAAAATGCAAAGGAGAGAGCTGCTTTTTTTTTTTTTTCCTGCCCACAGCCAGGCCGCAGAAGCAATAGACTGTTGGTAGGAGTGTCACCCCGTGGATTCCGGGTTTAATTATAGTCCTCTTGCTTAATGAGGTTTCATGAGGAGGAGGAGGAGGTGGGGGTTGGTGTGTGCTTGTGTGGCTGGGGGTTATTTAATTAAAAAACAATAAAGCTGCCAGCTGCCACTGGTTAACAATCTGGAACCCTCCTTCCTCCACCCAGATCTTCTAACCTGCAGTGTGCTGAGGCACCCCCAGATCAAACCAAACTACCCGATTTCTCTTCCCCAGTGTTCTTTGGCTGCCAACAACATTCCCATCAGCAGGTAGATGAGCTTTAAAGAATGCCTCAGGGCTAAATTATAAAAGGAAAACAAAGACTCTATCCGCCCTTTAGCCTAGGTGCTTGTTTTGAGACGAAAGAAAGAAAAAGAGAAAGAAAGAAAGAAAGAGAGAAAGAGAGAGAGAGAGAGAAAGAAAGAAAGAGAAAGAAAGAAAGAAAGAAAGAGAGAGAAAGAAAGAAATCGTATTTTATTCTCCAGCTGCTGTTCCCCGCCCGGCCCTGGCTTGACTGTGGATATAAAGCGGGGAGGGGCTCACCGTTTCTTCTGAGAGGAGCATGGGAACATGGTGTCCTGCTGGCATCCAGTCTAGAGTTTCCAGGGCTGCACCACTTTTAACAATCACCAGGGATTTTTAAAAATTTTTAAATAGAGCTTCTTGGGCTCATCCCTGGGGATTCTGAATAAGTTAACCTCTGCATCTGTAATTTTAACAAGGGTCTTACTTGATTTTTCTATAATCAAGAGAATCTGAGAAATTGTCTTCCTTCTGCTGATAGGGACCAGAGAAGGGAGTGGACAGAAGGGTTTGAATAGGTCCTGCAGTGAGGGAGGGTTTGTTATTTCTCATAGTTGCCAACCAAGGACCAAGGCCTATCTACGAAGCGCTACCCACCCCCCAATTTCCTAACTCCTCTAGCTCCACTAGGGAGAAAGCATCAAAACACACGACAGTGTATGTTTTTAGAAGTAAAGCCATGTATGGACTGGCTGCTGTGTGTCACAGCATTGTCATTTCCAACACAAGTTGAAGGCTTCCTGTGACAAAGTATTGATACCCCACCATCTATCCTGGGACCTCAACCAGGAGGCTTTCCTTTGCTAATTAACCAGGTTCTCATGCAGACTTTGAGGTTTTGCTCCCCAGCAGGTAAGTGTCCCTTCTTGCCTGGGACTGTCAGGGTTAGTATTAAAAAATCCATTCTGGGGAAGCCCTGAGCTCTAGACAGAGCTGGGCATTGGTCACCCTACCTCAATAACTGGCCTCTTGTGGGATTATTAATTTATCAATAATACCTCTGTTGGGATTAGTCAGTCTCCCCACCCTCCCCCAGACTAAGAGCACCATAAATTAGACAGGGGAGCTATCTATCTTGGGTGCTCTAGCCTCACTTAACACCCTGTCCTCAGTTTTCCCTTTTGCACCTGTGAACAGACTCCAGCTCAGCGCCAGTTTCCTCTCTTCCCAGCTTTCAGTCCTTTTCTCCTGTGTAGCAACCTTACTCGCGTCCAAAGGCCCTCTGTTCTCGGAACCAAATTCTCCCACGCCTTTTTGCAGCCCATTTAAGTCCACCAAGTGGGCTGGCCTGGGATTAAATCATCTTCATAATTACATTTTATTTGCATTTCTAATGTATAATTTGCATAACAATTGCTTATGCCTCAGTCGGATTGACTCTGATTGAATCTATATTTATTTAGGGGGAGGGGAATTATAAAAGCAAAATTCTGTGGGCTTCTCATCAGAGAAGCTGATTCTAAATCCTGCCCTTGACATTTGCATGCTCAGCAGTCTTAGATCAATTAATTTTGCTTTGTGAAAAATGGAGATGGTGTTATGGGTTAAATTGTTTACTCACAAAATCATATATTGAAGACCTAACTTCCACTATCTCTGAATTTGGCCTTATTTGGAAATAAGGTAATTGAAGTTATAATAAATTAGAATGAGATCATTCTCAATGAACTCAAGCTCATCATCTTAGAGTAGGATGGGTGCTGACATGACGAGTGTCATTGTAGAAAAGGGAAATTTGAAGACAGACACGCAGAAAGGGAGAAGATGGGGTTGCCATGTGAAGGTTGGGGTGTTACTGTACTGTGCCACAAGTTTAAAAAAAAAAAAAACTATCAAAAGGTACTGCCAGATGCCAGAAGGCTGTGGGAGAGAAACCTGGAATGAGCAGATCTTTCTCTAGTATCTTCAAAGGAAGCATGGCCCTGCCATTACCTTGATCTTGGCTTGCAGCCTCCAGACTGAGATTTTTGTTCAGAAATAAATTTTGTTTTTTAAACCACTGAGTTTGCAGTACTTTGTTGTGGCAGCCCTGGAAAACTAATATAGATGGTAACACCAACTTCAGAGAATTTTTCTGAGCATTAAAAATACATGATTTTTTAAGTGGAAGTACTTGATAGATAGGAGTCATTGATGATCATGAAGGGACAAGGGATTACCAAAAAATTACCCACTTGGAATTACAAAATGGGGATTCAAACTCCTTTTCCTGCTCTGTTATAACTTGTATGACAACTGAAAATCACTTCAACCTTTCATTTTTTGATCCTTATTTTTGCATCTGAAAAATGGACATAATGGTACAAACGTCATATAATAGCTAGGATGATTGAGTAATAAAACACATGAAAGTATATTGAGCAGCTATGCAACCAGAAGCCATATGGCTTCATACAAGCTTCACGTAAACATACAAACTCCATACAATAGCTGGGATGATTGAGTAAGATAATATATGGGAGTATATTGAACAACTATATAACCAGAAGCCACATGGCTTTTGTCTTTGTGATACAGAAGATACCGAATTTAAGCCCCAAATTTTAGCCCTCCCTGGAGACCAAGAGCCAAGACAGCTGATGAATGGGTGGAGCTTAAAGATGCTGCTGACCCCTTAGGGGTTGGGGAAGATGAGCAATAACAACCATCCCTTTCCCTTCTTCCTCCCTGCCCACCCCAAATTCCAGAGCAAGTTTCATGCTTCTTTTCCTGAGGATCAAAGGAGCTATGACTCCGATAGTTAGAGGTTTAAACCTAACCGCCCCCTTTCCTCTCTTTTTGTTTCTCCATTGGAAGAAAGCATTTGATAGCTATAATTATTCCTGCAGACCTAATTATTTTTACAGAAATTAAATGTCTGTGGTAATATTTCAATAGATCAATGTGTTTGTTACACCAACAAAACCACTCTTTCTCCCTGCAATGTTGAAGAAATGAACAATTGCTCAGCAGATTGCAGAACTGAGGTTTTGTTCAATATTTTCTGTGAGCAGGCACATTCACCATTGGAAGGCATAGAGTTGGGCCCCTTGCATCCAACAAAACCCGTGACTGCACGATTGTGTTTCACGTACAACCCTCCTCCAGAGTAAGCCCGTACATACTGAAATATGCTCCAAAATGAACAGCTAAGGCCTTAAACTATGAATGCCCTTTTACCCAGTGACTCTATTTATAGAAATCTATCTTTAGGAAACACTCAAGTGCACAGTAATGCAATGATTTGCATAGCAACCGTGTTCAGTGGAGATTATTTATCATTCTCTTAAAGCAAAATCTTAATTCCAATAATAGAGAATTGATTCAGTGAGGTATGGTCCATCTTATTAATTACATAGGGTTGGTGACCGTTTAGCTGAGACTTCCTTCAAAGTTTGGAAGTCCTATCAGCTACATCATCCGATCCTTCAGCAATTCGCCATCCATCAGTATCTTTTCCCTCCTTTTTCTATTTCTTACTGCTTCCTAGGGTGTGACAGAATCCATGCTATGGAATGCCCTGAAAGTGCCCACAATCTAACGGAAAATAGAGGCTGTGAAGGGACACAGTACTCCTCTTGGCTTAGGTTTCTCTCCAGTTTTCATCTCATCAATCAAGTGCCTTAAATGTTACCATTAAATCACCAGGAAGAATTTTGCTGAGAATTTAATTGGAATAGCAATGCTAGCATTCCATCCTCTTTTACAAAGTGATAAAGCCCTCCCAAGCAAGGATCCATGTTTTACCTATAAACCAAGTCTCAAGAGGCCAATGATCCAGCTACTGGTGTTGTGCAAAATTTCTAGTCTCAAATTGATCATGTGTATACATAAATGTGGTTGGATATAAAGGGCTGATTGAGCGCCCATACCCTAGCAAAATCAGTCAAGAAACAGCAGATATCAGCCTAATACAAGTCATTATGGGGAATCAGGGAGGAGTGAGAGAAATACAGGACATGGTCTATATTCCTTATGGACTTGCAACTAACAAGTCGAAGATTCCCCCCAGGGACCTACCTCCTGCAGGCACATCCTACCTGCCAACAGTTACCACCCAGTTAATCCCTATGGGGGGATTAATGTTCTGATTAGGTTAAGACTCTCATAACCCAATTATTTCACCTCTAAACTTTTTTACATTGTTTCACACATGAGCTTTGCCAGGGATACCTCAAATCTAAACTGTAACAAAAGTCGAACAAGATGTTTTCACAATTGATAGTCACCCCACATCAGGGTTTTTCAACCTTAGCACTGCTGACATTTGGGGCCAGATAATTCTTTATAGTATGTTCCTTAGTGCCTCTAGATTTTAACACCCAGATGCCAGTATCTTCCTCCTAAAATGTCTCAAGACACCGCCACATATTTTCCAGGAAAGAAAACTGCTTTGGTTGGGAATTGTTACACTTTGGTTAAGAATTGTTGCTACTATTCTTATTGTAGTTGCATTGTGATTTATCAGCCTAGTTAAGCTGGAGCTAATTCCTTCCAGAATTCCCTCCCTTACATGGTTCCAGGTTAGCCCTGGTGGCAAGAGACTTTCTACATGAGATGTGGGGGCAGTGTGAAGCCTCTGCTGTTTGGCTTTGCTCTGAAGTTTGTTCAGTGCAGAGTACCAGGCACTGCGGCAGCCTGTGCTCACTGTCACTGGTGTGCTGGCTCGCCTTGTGGCACAGGTGACAGCAGAACATCCACACTGCAGATCCACTCCTCCAGTTTCTGAGTCCTGTGCTGAGCTTTCCCCCATTTGCCTGTCTGGTTGGCCCATCATGATGAGAGAGAGGCAGCAGCCTGAACACGCAAGCTTCACTAGCTCCTTGAACAGAGTAAAGTCTGATTACTATAAAAAAGTTCATATTCTACGTCACTTGTAGCTGTTTTGCTTCTTAGATTGAACTCCGACAAATATGCTTCTAAGTGGGAATTTTAGGTTGTAGTGACACTTCAGAGGAGAACTGGAAAGGTTCCCAATGTTTACTCAACTCTAGATAATTAGTCTATGCCAAACTAGCGGTTCCCTCCCTCCTGACAGGATTGGTTCAGAGTTGGGCAGAAATAAGTCAACTTAACCAAAGTGGTACAAGAAGAGGAGTTTCTGGAAGTAAAATTCAGTCTATCTCTCCAGCTGGAAATAAACACAAGTATGCTCTAACAAGTTGTGGTTGGCAGCCATTATGTGATCACATGGGGAAGCAGCTTTAAGATAGAGCTGATATTACTGATAACAAAGCCAAAAGCCAAAAAAAATCTAGGTCTGAAAATATCTCTGGTCTGTGGAGTTATTAAACCCTGAAGCTTTCCCTATCGCTGAACTTCCTTGATAAATTGTCAAAGTGACCTCGAACTTGGATCCTCCTGCCTCAGCCTCTCCAGGTGCTGGGATTACAGGTGTGGGCCACCACACCCAGCTGGAATTGTGAGATTCCACAATTGGAGTTTGGTTTAGATTTTGGATACAAATTACTCTCACTTATTAAAGATGGTTTGATTTGATTATCTTGAGATGAAGACTGGTTTTTTTTTTTTTTTTCAAATGTATCATACTGTTCCCGGTCACTTTGGAACCAGAAGTCTGGATGATTCTACTTTGTGACTTCTACCAGTTTGGTATGAGCCCTGGGAAGGAAGAGGAGTGAAAGCTTGCTGAAAACTCATCCCCAAACTTCTCCTAACCCTTCTGAGTCCAAGCAAAGGGAAAAAGAAAATTCAGTAAATGTATTCTCCAAGAATTTTTGTTATGTGTGGTCTTGCTCCCCTCTGAACTAGGATTTATCCGAAAGGTCTGAGCCTTCTGCAACTGTGATGAACACCTACCTAATGGTCTGGACCACCTTCCCCATCAGCACACAAGCAGGCAACGTAAAACTCTCTCTGAAATTTTGGGTGATCCTCTTATATTGCTGCCAAGCTTTTGGATATACTGTTACTTCTTGAATAGAAAGAGTGGAGCCCACCCTCTTCGGTATTTAGTCCATGAGGATAGTGGCATGAAGTGGAAATCATGGTGGTGCTTCTGCTAACAAAAGGTGCCTGTCTCCTGGTGGACAGTGCGCAAGTCTAGTCTTGGCTGGACTCATCTCCCATTTTCTACCTCTGTCCAGCACCTCTGCATCAGGACAAATTGGCACAGCCCTAAGCAGTCATAGTCATGAAAATTGGAATCAGACAAACAAGTTTCAAAGCCTTGTGCTTCCACCAGAAAGTGAGCATGTCAGGCATCCTCTTAGATCCTCATTGTCTTGTTGGTGAATGGAGAACATCACAAAGTATTGTCCTGCCTGGCCCATGGTTGAAACTCAATAGATACCACTATTTTGCTTCCTCCTCTCCCACCTCCCTGCTTTTGCTGACTTCTGACCCTTTTCTCCTCCTCCTCCTGGGTCTCTATCACATCCTTCAGTTAGTGGGATGGCTAGTTCTGCCTGCAGCAGCCCACATACTCTGCAGCTGCAGGTGGGATTAGCTCTCGTAGTAGGAGTAGCCTACTACTCAGGTTCAAAGCCAGCCACCAACATTTACTGGGTCTGTAAGTAGAGGAAGGCACACAGTTCACAGGGCCAGAATGTTTCATTTCTCAGGAAGAAATGGAGTCAACAGGAAAATTCACTTCCATGCCTTCTCCATACGTTCCTGTCATGCCTGACTTGGGCCACATAAGCCTAATATTTCAACTCCGGTCATACCAATGACTGTCAAGTTCACTCATAGACTAATGGCTTTATGGAAGTACAATGCGTACATGGCTGTGATCCAGCAACCCTCAGCTTAATCCTGCCCTAGTGTTGATTAACTGTATGACTTCAGATAAGCCATTTCAGCTCAGTTTCCTCTGGCACCTACCTGGGGGATTATCTCACACCATCTCAGATCCTGTATCATTTGGGGGCAGAGGTGGAATGAGTACATTATGAAAAGTGTCCTCCTCTGGCTTGTTCTGAGGATTTAATGTCTTTCAGACCAGATAATCCCATGAAAGTCTGTTTCCTCAAGAGTCAAATAGAGTGCTTGTGGTAATCCACAGCACTGAGGTATAGTCCACATTTGGTTAATTGAATATCATTATGTGCTTTGAGAATGTCCTTGCATTTTAAAAAGCCTGTTTCTTATTAAGAAAAAAATGTATATAATCACTCAAAAATGCACTATAAGAAGGCAGCTGCCTTAAGAATATTTCTGCAGAAAAATCAATTGTTTGGGAATTGGGATGCATTCTGCCACTTGTGAAAAGAACAGAGAGAGAGAGAGAGAGAGAGAGAGAGAGGGAGAGAGGGAGATGAGAGGCACAAATATATTGACAGATGAGAAGAATAAATGTTTTTGTTGCGTGAGCCGTGCAGAGGTGTCGCATGCACCAAATTATGACATAAGTGTTGCAGCTGTTGCCTTTGTAAAGTGACCCACAATACCCCTCTCTAATAAGCACAGCAACATGTCCAAGTCACTTCATACAACGAGGACAGCCTAATCCCATGCCACGTGAGCTCTGTGCCAAACGAGGTCAGATCACAGCAGCAGGATCAAGCCGGGAATAATCACATCCTTAGGAGAAAAAAAAAATCCCCTGTGAAACATACTGAAATCCCTCTTAAACAAAGCAAGCATAAGAATCTGCTAGTGAACAGGAAAATTCCTCGGTGATTTGCCAAGTAGGAGCACAGGGCAAACATTCCATATGTTGCCTGCATTTCCACAGGGGTAATAACCACTAGAGGGAAAATTTGACTTTAGTGAGTTAAGAAGATGCTGCTGAACTGTATTAGTCACTCAGTCTTTCACTTATTCAAGGAATATGTCTTGAGCATTTACAGAGCGACACACAGAATATGCACCAGAAACTCAGTGGTAAGTAAACATTGAACAAATAGGAAAACAAATAGTTAATTCACTACCGTTGTAACAACTTCTTTGAGCAGCATCCGGGTACTGTGAGTGTTGGATCATTGATCTGGCTGAAATGGACAAGCTCGCAATCACTATAAGCCTATCTTGAATAACAAGCAACAGGGGAGTTAGCACCCAGGGAACTACAAGTTCCACTGAGGATTTTTAAAAATCATTCTTTCATATTTCATTTGATAACAAGTTCCTGTCATTGAATATTCAAAATGTGGTAGTGAATGTGTCAGAAATATCATCTCAATTCAGCAAGGAAGCATCTGTAGAGATGGGGGAAATTCTGGTTAATAATAGAACACATAGCTCTATGCCTGAGTAGGTTCATGGAGTAGCCAAGATCATGAGCTCTAGGACCAGCCTGTCTGGGTTCAAGTCTGTTTCTGCTACGTGCTAGCTATAGAAGTCGTCTTTCTTAAATGCTCTGAGCCATGGGTGCCTCATTTATAAGAGGGGAATAACTCTTTTACTTTTGTTGCAGGGTCATTGTCAGGATGGAGTAATTACACATAAAGCATTTCAAATAGCACCTTGGTCATACTAAATGCTTCGTTTGTGTTGCTATTATTACTATTACTTGATCCTAAACTTCTGACCCCATACCACAGCTAAATTATTATGTTCTTTCTAAATATTTATTATTATTATTATTATTATTATTATCTGGAAATTACACAAATTTGGGTTGTTCCTTGATCTCAACCCTGCATCTCTGCTTCCAGCTGTGAACATGATGGTGGACCCTATGGACCCTGATGGTACCCTTAATTGTTTTCATTTGTTCAGTTAAAACACGTAGCCAGATATACAGTCCATCCATAAGTGATCATTTTCTCATTCTCAGGTTTTGCTAAACACACTATCTTCTGCATGAACCAGAAATCACACAACTGAGGCACTACGGAAATTTTCTTAAGTGCCTTCCATAAGTGAAGAGCTAAAATTAAGCAGAACATTGTAGCATCTAACTCCCCTGGACCTCACTCCTGACCACAGCCACACAGCCACCCTCAAAGCATAGAAACAATTAGGAGGGACAATGGAAAGGGCGAACATCAACATGCTCATCCTCTCCCTGAAGATTATTAAGGCCCTCAAATGAAAGGAAAAGTCTTGGGAAGTCAGATAGACAATCAGTCATTTGGCCTTTAGCTTTCATTGTTCCTGGAGGGTCAAGGATATCTTTGACATCTTTCAGGCTGTTGGAAGAGCAGATTAGATTTCTTGAGTAGAGGTTGAAGTCAATTTCACTGAGTTTTGCTCATTTGTGTTTTCCCAAGTTCCTCCACACAAGCAGACTGTGAATGAAAACAGCTTTAAAGATGTGCGAGCTCATATGAACTGTGGTTAATTGTGTATGCAGTAAATACAATTAATTCACTTCTCAGGAAACAGTTTGCTGTTTAGTCACTGGGATGGGGGACAGAACAGGAATATTGTGCTGTAGAATGAAGGAAAATCCTCTTCCAAATGCTTTTTAAAGGACTCACACACACACACACACACAAACACACACGCACACGATAGCAATTTTGTTTCTCCTTTGTAAATCTCCATGCAATGCCTCCCTCTAGTCTTTCCTTTCTCTTTTCCTATTTCCTTTTAGCTAATCCTTCTGCAATGTTACAGGAGATTTTTCCAAAGAGAGCTTTCTCCCAGCATGTTAGCTAATTAATTATTTTTCAACATCATTTCTAGATCTGACCTCTGGCCTCCTGGCAACCCTACAAAATATCTCGCACATTTTTCATTCACCCAAGAAAGATTCTGGGGAGCAGTGATTAATTGAAAAATGGGAAAGTTGTGCTGCCTTGAGAGAGACAGAGCATATCAAAATCATGCAGACCCAAGCTCTTGAGCCCAGAGTTGTTTCCTTGCTTCCTTATATGTGAGCCCAATAGGAATTTGCTACATTTTGTGACTCAACAGGAAGCTCATTTGGGTGAAGATAGCAAGCCAAAACGCTACCTGCTGATATCCACCTCTCTCATCGCTTTTTCTCCTGGCTTCCCAAAACCAAGGCACCAGTGTGCCTGACCGTGTGACTTCCTTTGTCTGAGCAGGCTGGTGATGATTCTTGTCTGTTGCTAATGCTCTGAATTAGCTCTAAGCTGTATTAGTTCTGAAGCCAGACCTGCTGCCTTCCTTAGGTGGTGAGAGAGATCTGCTTTCCAAAAAGTCTTCCCTCTTGTCCTCCTCTCATTTTTTATTTCTGGAAGTCCCTCTGGTTGTTATTGGATATTTTACTCCCCTGGTTTTCCATTTGATAAAATGGTTGAAGTGACAGAGATGCTACTTGGCATGGGGGGAGAGTAGATAATTTCCTTCACAGGAATAAAAAATACAGCCTCAAACCCTCCGATCCACCACAAGATACAGGAAATGATGTGTGGATTTTGTTTGTTTGTTTGTTTTCAGAAGAATGACACTCTATTCACACTGGGGAATAATTGTCAGAAACCACCAATGAAGGAAGAATAAGGAAGCTGGGGCCAACTTTATGTGTGCTTTCCAAGGCCACAAACTATAATAACAGTACCCCTTTCTGTGATAAGCTTGATACCATGATTAAAAATTCATCACATGGATAAGAAAGTGGGGCCATGTGTACTGTGGATTAAAGTCCACTCTAACCACTTCCCTTGTGCATTCAGTGTATGATGACACTATACGCACGTGCAACAGCCCAAATTAACTCACACACGTGACCTTCAGTGTTAAAAAGACTCAGTACTGAAATCGTAAGGTGCCCTCCATTCAGAGATTTTGCTTCTCATGTCCACTCAGGGCAGGATGTTTCTCATTACAGAGTTGTGAAATGGGAATCTTTTCTTTCTTATGAATAATAAATAGAATCGTGAGAACTGAAAAAATATGATAGAATTCTGCCAGTGGAACTGACATCTACTTAGCAGAAGTAGCAGAAGCAAAAATTTTTTTCAAAAATCAGTATGCTTTGTAAAACTTCGCATATTTAAAATTCACTAGTAACACTTAATTAGCTCATATTTTTAAATTGGCTTGCTAAATTTTATTCAGGTTTTTTTTTTTTTTTAAGAGAGAGACAGTGAGAGAGAGAAAAAAGAGAATCAATTTTATTTAGTTTTTCATGTGGCTTTCATTGCTTGGACTCTTCCCTGTGTACATGCAGCTGGGATTCAACCCTGCCTCCTCACGAATGCCAGGTAAGCACTATAACCACTGAGCCACTGCTCCAGACCCTATTCAGGAATTTTTTAAGGAGACACATGCTTTTTGTTCTTGTTTTAGTACAGCCCCAGGCCCCCCACCACCATGCTCCCAACTCCAATCTCTCTTTGAAAGGCTGTTTAGAGCTTCATTTCCAGTCAAATGATCTGGATAGTTTTTCCTCAATGTTAGGCATCATTTTTCCAGTGAAGATGAATTTATTTGAAGGAAGGGACAGTAGATGAGAGCAGGAGTGGGGCAGATGAGGGGCCAAGGAAGCACAGAGCATGTGGAATGAGAAATTTTTATTTGACTTCATCCTGATTGTTGGTGGGTAACTTTTGGTGTGTTTACCTGGGCTGGCTTTGCTGTCCAGTGAGAATACCTTGTATGATGGGAACACCTTGTCCAGCAGGAATGTTTTCAGGAATAGAGACATTAGTAGGAAACACATTTTTTCCTGAAGAACCAAGTTTAAGCCCCATGGACCATTTAAATTGAAATATGCCAGCTTTTGGGAGGAATGGGGAAGATTAGATTGTTCTTTATCTTATTTTATTTATCAGGGCATTTCACATGGCAAACGGCCCTTCTTACTGAGGATTTGGGTTTGCTTTTCAGTCTTGCATTTATTTACTTGTAAGATGCAGAAAACTAATCATGGATAGTTACAAATACCATGCAACATTTTACATATATATGTTTTTTTTTTTAAGAGGCAGGGACAGTGAGAGATAAAGAATCAATTTTATTTAATTTTTCATGTGGCCTTTGTTGCTCTGACACTTTGTTGTGTACGTGGTGCTGGGGTTCAAACCTGGGTCCTTGTGCATGCGGGGAAACTGCTGAGCAACCTCTCCAGCCCCTTTGCTCATATCTTTGCAGGCTCCTCTTTCCTTTTCATTTCCCCCATTCTTTCTCTGTCATGAATTCCAGGTCCTCATCCCTCCTTATCGCCTACCTCCCGTTTATTTGCAGAGCTTCTCTGCTCCCCATTACAGAGCCCACCTCACCTTTGCCTTGCAGTTTACAATCAGTTCCTTCAGGAGCCCTCCCCCACCAAGCCCCCACCTCCGCTCTGGCCCCTACACTTTTAGCAGGCAGGGCACATCAGGAACAGGTCTATATTAAGGGAGGGAGGACAAGATTGTTTACTTTCTCAGAAGGCTAAACATCTCAGCTGGGAGTCCTTGACTGCCTGCTAAAGGACACAGACAGGGAGGACAAAGGGCAGCAGAAAGTGCTCCTGCCACTGTGATTTGCATCTGAGTTCAATTCCACTGTGCTTTAAAGAGTCTCATTTGAATACACAGTACATTAGCTCCATTCCTGCTTCCTCTCCAATATGGAAAATACATTCATAGCTCACTAACCTCTTCCCCATCTAGTCCAGACAGCTGGGGAGATGGTGGGGAGGGGGACCTCACAACTGCAGAGAAATTGTATTTCAAAGAACGTCTTTTCGTCAACTGCCTATGTATCCCTCAGCTGCGCTTTGAGAAGAGATTTGCATATTTTTTCCCTAATGGAAATATATATGGGATGAAGATTTTGTTTTGTCCATTTAAAAATACTGCTTTGCCCCATGTGCTGGAGGGCTTCTAAATGTGTGATAGGAAGAAATGACTTGTTAGACTAAAGGAAATCAGAAGAATTTTTTATGACATGTCTACAATTATTATCTGTGTGAAGAGCCCTGTGTAGAAATAGCCTCCAGAATACTTTCCTGCAAAAATTAATAAGTAGATTTATAATGTAAGGATATGTGAATGTAGTCATGTGAAGGACCACTGATCTAAACCAAGTCAGCCTGCAGAGAGTCCTACATTATGCAGGGGCTGAGATGACATTAATGCACATTGCCTATTGCCTTTCCTTCCTGTTTTCATGGGAACTCATATATACTTTGGGATCTTTTTGTGTATTTTCTTAACCTTCATCTTCTTTTAACCTTGGAAAGTAAGAGGCTAACTAAAGAATGTGTTTAAGAGTATAAGTCAAATACCCGCATTCTTTATCTAATCAAATTAATGTATTTAATTAATGCTTGTCTATGAAATCATCATAACAAAATAGTATTAAAATAATAGTAAAACATTATTTTTTCAAAACAAATGTACTAGAACTTTTATATACCATCCAGATTTTTACAAATGGATGCCTTAAAAGTGGATGCCTAGGGACTGGAGCGGTGGCTCAGTGGTTATGGTGCTTGCCTGGTGCAAGTGAGTTTGAACCCCAGCACCACGTACCCAATGAAGTCTCAGAGCAACAAAAGGCCACACGAAAACCTGAATAAAAATTGTTTCTCTCTTTCTCTCTCTCTCTCCCTCACTGTCCCTCTCTCTTAAAAGAAAAAAAAAAGTGGATGTCTCACAAGGCTAAGTTTTTGTCATTTTAGCTTTTAGTTTTAATATTATTTTATTTTTAATTTTGTTTTGCTGTAATACCATGGTGGCAATTGCTACTAAACCCCATAACATTTTCTACTGACTATGCTCAATGCCAAAAAATCTTTGTCATGTGAGGGTAGGTTTGATTTTTGCAATAGTCAAATATTATGTGGATCCAGGTAACTGGTGGATAAGCAGCTAGATTTTAGCATAAGTAAGATTTTCTTCCATAAATGCAGGTGTGCAAGGCAAAATGTCCACTGAGCTTAGTTAATTTTCTCCTGGAAATTACAGATGTGGAAATAAACATGGTACCTGATAATCTCTCACACCTTTAATCAAAGAATTGCAGCATTGGAAGAAATCTTTGAAGTTACAGAATTCAGCCCCATAGTTGAAAGAAATAAAAAAGACCATAATGATAACATCTTACTTAAAAATATATTTTTTCTCCACCACAGGAGTTTAAGTGATTACAATTTTAATTGCTGTCATTAGTATTTTTTTTTTAACTTAGACCTTTTGGACACTCTGTGTGGGTGTGTGGAATGTAGTCAGTATGGTTGTGTTTGTATTTGTATTACATACTTTCAGGGTGTTTTAGTCAGCTTTTCCATGGCTGTGACTAAAAGATCTGACAAGAACAATTTTAGGAGGAGAAGTTTATTTGGGGGCTCACAGTTTCATAAGTCTTAGTCCATAAGCAGTAGGCTCCATTCCATGGGCTTGAGGTTAGACAGAACATCTTGGTGGAGGAGTGTGGTGGAAGAAAATGGCTCAGGGCATTACAATCAGGAAGGAGAGCGAGAGCGAGAGCGAGAGAGAGAGAGAGAGAGAGAGAAGGAGACTTCACTGGCCAGATACAAAATATGTACCTCAAAGACACCCCTCCAATGACCCACTTCCTCCAGCCACACCTTACCTGCCTTCAGTTACCACCCAGTTAATCCCTATCAGGGGATTAATTCACTGATTGGGCTAAGGTTCTCACAACTGAATCATTTCACCTCTAAACCCTCTTGTACTGTCTCACACATGAGGTTTTGGGGATACCTCACATCTAAACTATAACACAAGTTATCTGCCCAGCTCTCAACTAATTCCCTTACTTGAGGTCTATCCTCCTCTACCTTCTGTCTGATCCTTGAAGTCACAGGTGTGGGACTCTGTAGCCATGTTGGTAGTGTGACATCCATGCTTGTGGTGGCTAATTGTACCAGCAATCACACCTGACCCAAGTCAATACAATCAAATTCTCTCCTGGAAACTTGGAGTTCACACTAAAGAAAATTTTCAACATGACTGCATCTCTAACACAGAGAGTTAGAAACTAAAGTTTTCTACATGCTTCCGTAAGAAAGGTGGTGCCAAGAAAGCTTGTCTACGGAGAAAGAAAAAAATGACTACAGAAGACATGACTACAGACAGAAGTGTATTTTTATCTATATTTCCCAGAGTCCTTCCTGATATCTGAATAAAGCACTGCACTTAATTAGGTTCCTTGAGCTACCCTGGCATCCTTAAATAATATTTTTAAATGCTTATATGCATTCATTAAGTTACACAGAGTTGATTTTGTTACTTTCAACACACCAGCTCATACATAAGAGATTATATGTATAGATTCACCCCCAAGAGGAATCTGATTCGTCCAGTTTCTTGCAGGACCAAATGGTTCTTTTCATGAGGACCCAATGGGTTCTGTGAAAAATGGGAAGGAGGCATAGGTTCAGGCCCTAGGACATGACACTTGAGTCACCTGCCAATTGCAGCTTTTCAGATAGCGTGGTTGAGCAGGACTCCCCCAACAGCAGGCAAGTTGACACATCTGGATCACAGCACAGGATTGAGGATTGGGAGGAGGGAACAATTTTGAGCATGGCCTGTATGGTCCCATGCAAATGTCCTTGTCTGACTCGGTTTCAGAAAAACTGGGAGAAGCAAAAATAACATTGCTGTTCTCCAGAACTCAGCTCAATTTGCATCAGCTCTCTTGTTACGTGTCTAGAAGATGACAATCCAAACTCTAACGGGACTCATAAGGATCAGTGCCTCCTCCCAGCCTTGCCCTCATCTTCCAGCTCACCCAGCCTGGTGCCCTGTGTCCCCTCCCAGCACACGCCTCTGTGCCCTTACATACGCTGGTCCTGTGCTTGGAATGTCCTTCCCACTATAGCTTGCCTCACTCATCCTAGCTCCCCACCTCCAGGTCTAAAAATTCCTGTTCAACTTTTCAGATCCTCTTCAAGAGTGTTCTACTTTGAGAGGCCCCCTCCTCTACCCAGGACAGAGTGACCCCTCATGCTTCACTGCTTCAGTACCTTATAAATTCTCGAATACCTGTCTTCTGCTGCACTCTCTTGTAACGACTCGCATTTGTGTTTTCTTCCCAGCTAAACTGTGAAAACGCTGTGGAGGCTGGAACCATGCCTCATTCATCTTTGAATGTCCAGCAACAAGCAGTACTCAGTGGGTCATCAACTACTAATCTATAGCTGATGCTCTGTTAGAGAAGGCCAGGTCTGGGTTAAATAAATGTGGGAAGAAATGAACCGAGATTTTATAAAGTCATTTTCCAAAGACGCTCTAAAATATTTGTTCTGGAGTCCTCCCTCCCTTAGTGAAAATAACTGTGGAGACTTCTTGCAATTTTAACTGTGTTACCTGCTGCTTCCCCAGAAGGCTAAGGAGATGTCACATACAGGAGAGCTATTTGAAGCCATGTTGCTTAACAGGGACATTAATGTCGGAGGAGTCCTTTACAGTTCTGAGAACCTTAATAGCGAATGACAATGTCACTCATTTCCCCAAGGTTCACCTAATCCTCCTTAATATGACTGGGAGAGATTTTGCATTGTCCCCAAAGTCTAAAATCTTTATGAAACAGGAGTAATGTCTGTTTTTGTTCACCATTGCATATGTAGCATCTGCATACAAATGAGGCAGCCAACAAATAGGTGGTTACAGAGAAAGGGAGGGAGGGAAGGAGGGAGAAAAAAAGGCAGAAGATAGGAGAAATATTATAAGGGAATTTTAAAATTACTGGAGAAAAGTTAAATTTCCCTTCTAAATTGAAGTGTGAAAAATCACAGCTAAGCATAAACACACATGGCAAAGCAAAAGCACAGCCAAGTGTGGTTTGATCCTCTGCCCTGCACCATGCCTCAGGTGGGGTGGTGGAAGTCTTAGTTAAGTAGAGGTGTCAGGCCATAGTCATGACGACTGTGTGCTTCTGATCCTCTCACCCAACTCCTTCCTTGAAGATCCTGCCCTGCACTGGTGCTCTGGGATTGATTTTTAAAACCTTTTAGTCTGTCTGAATAACTGAATAGTCTGCCCCGAAGCGTCTGTCTTTTCTTCCTCCAGGAACAGAGTTCAGTATCGTTACTTCTGTTCCTGAAACATCGGCTGGCTTATTGGTAGTCGTTTTCACCCACAGTCTTGTCACACAGGAGCTGTGGGAAACTGGCAGAGTTATATGTATGTGAAAGAGCATTTTTCTCTCAAAATACCTCCTGCCTTTGTAGCAAAAGAGTGGCATAGATAGTCTTGGTTTTTGGAGCACACGCCTACAAAGGATGCCTTTGAGGCCCAGTGGATCCCCCTCACTGAAACGCTCTTTCATCTCTGATTGTTTCCTACCTCACTTTTATATTCTACCTTGGCTTTGGAGCAATGGTTTCAAAATGGCAAGTGTTCAATAAAATGTTACCGTCAGGCTTTCCCAATTAAGAGTTTTGTGGCAGTTACAGGTGCATTAAGTCATGCAATGGAATAATGAAAGGAAAGGTTGGATCTATGAAGATGGCATAAAAATAATGTAATATGAAACCTTAATTATATAGTCGGCTTAGCTCAGTCCCTGAGAAACCTAGAGACTTACCTAAAGTCATAAATGAAGCCAGTGGCAGAGCAAAGGAAAAAGACACCTATTTTACTGGTCAGGTATCCTTTCTATATACCATGTGGAAAAAAATACAGATAAGGCTAAATAGTGCATGACAGTGAATGAGTCTAAGGTCAAGTTCTGATATCTTCGACTGAAGAGATCTAAACATCAAAGCTGACAATGTTGAAGAGTGGTGAAGAGGAGGGTCTTTGAACTTGGGTTTTCCATGCCAAAATTTGTTATGTGACCTTTGGAGAAATGGACCTTTCCGGTTCTTGTTTTTCTTATCTGTAGAAGGAGCACAGTAAGCATGGCACATAGCATAGTCTAGCAGGCAGCAGTTTTGAATACTAAGTGACAATGCCTGTGAGCCAACAGCATGTGTGTGCACATGGTAAGTACTCCAGCTAGCACAGTTGTATCTTAACTCCTTTAACTTGGATGAGTTCGGCTCAACATATGTCATCAACGGATCAAGAAAAAGACAAATATCTACTTAATTTGTGTGGGCACTAAATGAATGCATGACTTAGCTTAAGCATGAGAGGGGAGCTATGAATTTTTAGGTCCCTTTGTCAGTCTCAGCCCCTGCATATCTCTCATTCCAGGAGCATCTCCTAAACCCCAGGAGATGTGTAAAGTATGTATTTGTTGTACACCATGTCTTTTAAGTGTAAGCCAGCTACTTCATCTGGTGTACACATGAGAAAACACTGATCTGTTCTGATTTTGGAAGGAAACCTAGTTGTGTTAGGCTTATGTAAAACTGTGGGTTTGTTTTTTGTTTCTTTGGTTTTTTTGTTCATTGGTTGGTTGGTTATTTGGTTGGGGTTTTTGTTTATTTGTTTGCTTTTTTGCCAGCATGACTCTTTATCAAGGAAAATTTTAAGAAATGGTCATTTTGCCTTAAGATTTTAATTAATATTCTAATTTTTTCATTTGGTAAACAGGCAATCTAAATACCATCATTGTCATCGTCATTAAAATCATCTTCACTAATGGCCCGTCACAAATCCCCTTTTTTGACATGGTGCTCAGATCTCCTCTTAAAGGGCTACATTTAGCAATTCTCCCTTCTTTACACACTGTATGCTCAGAACCATCCTAGGACATCTTGTGGAGGAAGGCAGTGGATCTTCCACGCTCCCAGGTGTTCAACCAGTTCATGCTTAGTGACTAATTCCAAGGTCCTGTGTACCCCTCCCAGGGCTGGGAATGAGGGGAGATCAAGGAGGTACCTGCTTGGGGCACAAAATTATAAGGGACACAAAACCTCAATAATCAAATACTATCTCAATACTGTACTTAAAAAGTAGAAATTGTGGAATAAAATCCATTGGGAACAAAATATTAAAGTGTTAAATAAAGATAAGATCAGTATTACTGACTTTTCTTTTTGTATCAGACCCAAAATGTCCTATCCTGGCACTGGGCTGGTATTCCTGGGCCTCTTACACTCCTCCGGGTGTTAGCTCTTATAGCCCCTTCTTGTGTGATTGTGGAATTTAATTTTGTCATTTACCCTATGGATTGTATTATATATGCAGCACAATTTGGAATGTTGACGATATCACAGTGCATAAACAAACATTTTGCCTCCGCGGAGCTTGCCTTTAAGTGTGGGAAACAGACAATAAATAAGTAAATGAATAAAATTCATAGTATTTCAGATGCATTAGATAAAGAGTACATGGAATTCAAAGGATTGAGTGAGAAACTGCAATTTTGAATATGGTAGTCAGGGAAGGCCTCTTCAGAAAGTGACAGTGGAACAAAGGTCGGAGGGAGTGAGGAAAATCATTCCACGCAGAGGGACCAGCGAAGGCAGAGGGTTGAAGATGCTTTTTCCAGGACAGGGTCATGAAAAGCAGCAGCTTCATTGCCAGAGAGGAGGGCTTTATGTTGGGGAAGAGAACAGACCCACGCCAGGCAGCACCCGCCATGAAAGGGATAAATGCAATAACTAAGGGAAAACTTGAGTTGTAGGGGATGGGCAGAGATCTGAAAGGAAGAAAGGAAGTCTAGGGGGCCAACTAGAGTGTCAGCATTAGGAATTTTTTGCATGGTAAAAATGTTAGGTGAGGTAGATTCTCGGAAAGAAATGTTTCCATGAGGAGGTTAAGTGTACTACAGAGGAAATGGGAAAGAATGCAAAAGTTTTGGGAAATCAAGAGCCTTTTCTCACTGTTTTTGCTCTTCCTGGTGATTAGAAAGCAGATATGAGGTCAAAGGCTAGAGCAAGTAATTTCAGAGCTGCACTTTCATTCTCATAACAAGAATACCATTAGTCATTCCAATGGCTAATGGCACACTTCCTTGTCCATATAACATTGGTCATAAGATCATAGTATGGAAAATATGAACACGCCAAGGCTTATATCAACAATCAGTCAACATAGGCGAAGACATGGTTGTTATTTAAGCTTTATAAAGCTGGTAAATGCCCAATTCCACATATGTGAGATAAGGATTATAGCAATAAGGATCGATAAAGATACAGAATCATTGCTGCAGATATCTAGTAGAGCAAGAACCATGGTATCCTAATAATAATCTTCCCCCTTATTTCTAATCAGGAAATGCCAACTAAGGACTATTATTCCCTAATGCTTCATGCTGGAATTTGCCAAGAGCAATGTAAATGCATAGTAACTCTACATTATTTGCTAATAAAATTTCCAGTGTTCCAGACAGGAGTATTGGTCTACAGCACTGTTAAAGGTTTTTAAAGGTGTTTACTATCTGAAGAACCTCACATTGTTCATTTTTTGCTACACACAGTGCTGTCTTTCTTTTTCCTGACCTAGCAGATGAAAGAACACTGCTAAAAAAATTTACTTGAGCAATTTCATGAATTTGTGCATCAGAAGAAAGAATGCTCTGAGCATGAAGACAAACCATATGGTGAGGAGGCAAGAGAAATCTAATAGAGTGGCTAAACCAATATTTTTAGCAATGGCAGAGTGCAACATTTTCCAAAATAGCTTTTCTCCAAAAATTGTTTAGAAATAGACCTTGGATTTAATTTTCCATTTATATAAAATGTCATATCACAAAATTCTAAAATCTCATTTCATCTTACACATAATTTCTATTATGAAATAAAACAACCCTGACTGCCTTCATCCATAATTTGCTTAGAGTCACCTGTCTGTGTACTTAAGCCCTAGGAGGCACAGCAATGCTTCAAACCATTCATTTCTTTAGTAAAAAAGGAAAGTATCTCAAAATCCTTCAGATTACTAATATTCTACAATAGACTAGGAGAGGATATTAGTCAGGATAGGATGTATTGGGCATGATTATAAATAAACCCCTAAATCTCAATGGCTTGATTCCATGAACACTTCCCTCCAGCACATGACGAGGGATGTGTGCAACACAGTCTTCTTTCATCTTGTCAACCCACCATCAGAAAGGTGAGGGAACCAGGGTCACCATGATGTCGGAACAGGGAGGTAGAAAATCATGTGGAATGGTTCTATCTGATCACACCACATGACCTCTACTAGGGAGGCTCATATGCAACAGCAGCACAGCCATGCCTCAGCATACTTTATTGTCGCCATATACTCCTGCACTCCTTCCTTTCTGGAGTGTCACTCCTCCCCTCCTGCATAAGAGTCAGTCCCAAATCCACTGCAGTCAGCTTAAAGTCCGTGACCTCTGGATGATCTGCATCAGTTGCTATGAAGTCTGGATGTGGCCTCTTCTGGTCCAGAGACCAATGAACTTCAAAAAGAAGAATTGTCTGCCACATCAATACACACCAGTAGAAGGGATATGCAGAACCACTTGATCAGTGCTTCATTTAAAAAATGGAAGAAAATGAGACATAAAGCAATCACAGATTTGTAGTTCTGAAATCCTACTGGCCACATTCTGAAGATACTCCTACCCCTCAGTTGAGAGATATCCCTTCATTAGCCTTGATTCTGTTCCCTAGAAAAGTCTTCTCTTTTTTACTTTTCTTTCTTTCTTTTCTTCCTCTTCTCTTTTTTCTTCTTCCTCCTCCTCCTCCTCCTCCTCCTCCTCCTCTTCCTCTTCCTCTTCCTCTTCTTCTTCTTCTTCTTCTTCTTCCTCCTCCTCTTCTTCTCCTTCTCCTTCTCCTCCTTCTTCTTTTTTTTAAACCAGGGATTGAAACCATTGACAATTACTAAGCCACACCCCCAGTCCTTTTGAGACAGGGTCTCACTAAGTTTCTTAGGGCCTTTATAAGTTATTGAGGCTGGCTTTAAACTTCTGATCCTCCTGCCTCAGCATTTCAAGCTGCGAGGATTATAGGTGTGCACCACCATGCCTGGCTGTTGACTTTTCCCTCCATATCTGAAATGGGTATGAGGAATCATCTTTCCAGAATAGCCTTTGAAGCCACTTCTGCTTATGGACCACTGAGGACCAAAATGTTCTGTATCTCAAAATCATCAAAGTCCTTTTTTATTGTTAGAATTGTTTGAGTCAGTAGGCAGTGAATGCCATTTCCTCAAAAATTCAGTGGACCTCTTGTCTAATTATGTGCTAGTTATGATTCTAATTATGTGTTAATGAACACATCTAAAGTAAACTTCTAGATACAGATCTCAACCCACTCTATTTCTTTTCTTGCCTCACATTTGTTCCTTTCAACTTCATAGTGGCTACCTTGACACTGAAATTTGGAGAAGACACTCTCTTAACCTGATCAGGGGTGAAGCACTTTCTCCACATCCTACTGGGTGTTCATTACAAAATACCTTTTTAAATTCAACCTCTTACCTAGAATCTAGAAGCAGTAGGATTTCTTAAATCCTTTAGTGTCTCAAATTTCTGGATTTGATTTCTATTTGTAAACTGGTCATGTCTTTTCTGAACTCCCCTGTTCTAGGTAATATCTTGCTAAACACAGGTAATAGGAGCCAGTACAAATGGTCATACTGAATTCAATCTTTCTTCCTAGAGGTGCCAGCTCAGTAATCACATGGTCCATTTTGCAAATTGTTACAAGTGGCAAATTTTACAAATGTTTTTCCTCAACTTAAAATAAATCCATATTTTTCATGTCTCTAATATTAATTTCCTTACCATTTAGTAGTTGACCCTTAATCCAATGCTATATACTGGTACTTTGAGTTCAAGGGATATAATAAAAACAAAACAAAAATATCCCTTCTTAGTTTTCAGAGCAACCAAGCTCTCAACTTTCAGTGACATTAAGATTATTTCCAGCTCACACAATATGTAAAGCATGACAGGTGGCCCTCCTCCATCTTATACTGGTGCCATCTTGAATACCTGACCTCCAAGCTTGCTGAAGTTGGGGAGTATAAGAGCTCAATAGTCACACTGGAAGACAGTGCAGATGGTTTGAAAGTAGTTTACATTATGTCAACTTATTCTTCTTGGCCAGAACCTCATTAAATAGCTCCAATCTAACTACAGAAGAAGTTAGAAACTCCTGAGTATGTGGATTTGGAGACAGAACATTCAGTCTCTGACACATATATTGAAGAAGATAAGATCCAAAAATTCAGAAAGGACATCTAAAAATTTAAGCATGCTACTTTAGTATTAATTCTTTATTTTCTCCATTTTAAAATGATCTTAATATTAGTTAATCATAATAGAATAATGGGGAGGATTTAATACCATGATATGTAAAGACTGAACATAATACCTGATATAGAATAGGCTCTCCTAAGAAGGTTTATAAAAACTCCATAGAGTATTTCTAATTTGTTTTAGGTTTTATGCAAAGGGAATCATAAGGAAATCATGTTCTTATTCAGGGCTTAGTGTTCTTTATAAAGTAATCACAGGAAACAATTTTGACTATTAGTAGCCATACAAGTTCTCTTTCAGAAGTCTTTTGATTGCATCCTTAATGTTAAGGTTTTAGTTTTTTGTTCTGCTCTTGGAATTTCTTAAAGTTGCTACTTTCAAAAGCCTTAATTCAACTGTAGATTGAATAACTATTGAAGGACGAGGTAGGAAGGGTCAACTCACTGGTTATAGCGAAAAGTATTTGGGTAAAGGATCTCAGTGCAAATAGATATTTGGGGGGTGATCCCAGGCAGCACAGTGAAGGAATTGGGAACTTAGACAAGGAAAGAAATAAATGAACTGAAAGATGTGTTAACAGCTGATTTATCACTGTGGGCTACTTGTAGTTGCTTGGGAACCTCTAGAATACTCTATAGAAGATGATTTGTAATTGTCCCATCAGGGCTTGAAGAACCTGGGTATTTATCTGTCAATGCCTGTGTCTGAATGGTTGAGATTCTATTATGATTTGAATGTGTGGTGTCCCCCAAAATCCATGTGTGACAATGCAGTAAGGCTAAAGTGAAATGGGTTATGAGAGCCTCAACCCAATCAGTGAGTTAGTCCTTTAGTAGGGATTAACTAGTAGCTGTAGGCAGGTAGGGTATGGCTAGAGGAGGTGGATCATTCCTTTAGGGTATGTATTTTGCATCTGGTGAGTGGAGTCTCTGCTTCCTGGAGTCATGCCTTGAACCACGTCCCTCAGCCACACTCTTCTGCCCTGATGTTCTGCCTTACCTCAAACACCAAGGAGTGGAGCTGGCCACCTAGGGACTAAAACTCTGAAACGGTGAGCCCCCAAATAAATTTTTCCTCCTAACACTGTTCTTGTCAGGTCTTTTGGTCACATCAGTGAAAAATCTGACTAAAACAGATTTCTTCTTTGGCTGTTCCTCTCCAACACTTTCAGCCTGCCTGGTGTACAAATGAGCAAACCAGGGAATAGGCAGACAGAGATAAGACACTATTAGAATATCTGAAAACTATCTGCAGGTGACCTCTGCAGTGAGCCCTAGAGATATGGATGTGATCATCAGCATAGAGCCTATGAAAGCGCTGTTCACCAGAGCCATGTATCCACAATTCCTTACTAATATTTCTTTTCTAATATAACCAATTCCGGAATATGTCTTAAAATTTGCAAATTATAATTTGTGAGAAGTAAAAAGTTTGTACACTAGAAATCTGCATATCTTTCAGTACCTTATTGTGTTATCTGTTTGTTTGTGCTAGGTTCTGTCATTCAGCTCCTTCTAGTGGGGTGAGTGTGTGTATGTGTGTGTGTGTGTGTGTGTGTGTATACATAACTTGTACCAGGGATTGAACCCCCTAGTGCTTAGCCACTCAGCCACATCCCTAGCATGGATTTTATTGTTGCTATTTATTTGTTTGTTTGTTTTTGAGACAAGGTCTTGCTTAGGATCTAGCAAAGTTGCTGAAGCTGGCTTTGAACTTGCAACCCTCCTGCCTCAGCCTCCCAAGTCAATGGGATCACAGGAGTGTGCCACCATATCTGGCCTTGGTCTGTATTTTTAAAATGCCAGATTCCCTTTTTTTGGCAGGAGGGTATTGATAGACCCAAGCCTTCCCTGCGTGTACATTCTTGAGGAATGCAAAGAACTCTTTTCTTTGAAACCAAAGATGTGTGCGCACTCATTAGACAACAGAGCAGAAAGCAGACAGGTGAACCTGAGCCAAAAAGCAGGGAGAGAGAAGGGGATATTGCTGAATCCCCAACTCCAAAGGAAGACAAAGTCAGTAACTACACTGAAGAAGCGTCCAGAATCCAAATATCAGGGAGACCAGGGAACAAGGGTTGGTTGAGTAAAGATGGAAAGATACAATTGCATGGAAATTTTTGTTATCTTCAGTTTTGAGATTCTGTCAGATTATTGTGCAAGGATGAGCCTCTAAGGTTTAAGGTCTAGGCTGAGGCAGACAAAGGAGCTGCTAGCCTTTTATTCATTTGCTTCATCCCCCAATCTCACTTCGTCTTGCTTATCATTTTTATTATATTTTCAACTCATTTTTGTTTGCTTTTTTTCCCTGCCTTTAGATATATCCCTGGGTTAGAGTTCCCTTTTTATTCTGAATTTAAAAGTTATACTATTCAGAAATCAAACAACACTTTGGCAGAGAGTTAGCAGAAACATATGGGCCTTAGCATTTTGATGCCCAAACTGGCTTCTGCCAAAACATTTCTTTGCTGTCATATAGATAGCAGCAATGTTTGGGACTGTTGGGGAATCATCCCACGCAGCTCAGGCTAGGGAACGCTGCTGCCTAACAGTCTTGGTGCCTACCTCTGAGTTGAGAAGTTCCAGAAGTGGAAGGGAGGGGAAGAGAGCAAGTGTCCATTCTTAACACCACACAAGCTCCAGGTAGTGTCCCTTAACTTCAGGCAGCCCTCCGGCAGTGATAGGATGACTGGTACAGGAATGGTTAGAATCCAAACCTGGAAACAAAACCCACTCTCTTCTTGGAAAGAAGAAATTGAAGCTGGGTGTGATGTCACAGGCCTGTAATCACAGTGACTTGGGAGGCTGAGGCAGGAAGATTGCAAGTTCAAGACCTATCTCAATAATTTAGAGAGGCAGGCCCTAAGGACTTAGTGATGTCTTTTCTCAAAATAAAACTTTAGAAAAGGACTGGGGATGTGGCTCAGTTCAATCCCTAGTACCAAAAGATAAAAGAAAAATAAAGAAAAGAAACTGAATACAAGGGATTTGTTGCCCAGGTAATGGAAGAACGAAAAATCACATAGGAGACAGTAAAGCAACCCAGAGATAAGCCAGAGTAGGAATCCACTACTACAACCTCAGAGTGGAAGGGAAAAGGGGGAGGCAGAGTTTCCAGCAGAACTCAGTGGAACTTGAAACCACAATGGGGTTTTCCAGCGAGTTCTGAGCCAGAGAAGAGACCCAGCAACTGCCAGGTACCTCCTAATCAGAGAGAGAAGGTGCTGGTTTCCTTCCTTACACCCTCTGATCTTCTTCCTATGTCTCTTGCTAAATGAATCAAAAGACAACAGACATTGGAACCTAAAATACCATCCTGCAGCATAGAACTGAACTAGAGAAGGGCTGGGATGGGATCTAAGAGAAAATAGTCCAGGACAGGCTGCGTAGGGCAGGAGGAATTGATAGCTGGGTTGGAACTTCCCATCCAAATCTGAAATTTAAAGAGGGTACATCTAAGTTACCATCAATTTTTTTTTGAGCTAGCTCAGTACTCAGAGTTTAGGCATAAGAAGGAAATTTACCAAACCTTATGTGCTGGTCACTTTCCATTAGCTGTTTTATGTGATCCTTACCATATTCTGATAAAACATGATATCCCAATAAGTACATAAAAAATCAAGATATAAAGAAATTAAAGATTCATCAGAAAAAGTGGTGGAGCCAGTGAATACACACATGCAGTCTTATGGCAAAACCTGATCTCTTCCCATGCCATCACATCCTGAAACTCAGGACCACCACCTGCCAATCATCCCTGTGCTCAGTTACCTCCACACACAGGGTCCTGCAGCTCCTCATCTGTTATTGGTAGAGAGGCCTGAGACTCACAACATGACTGAGAATTTTCTTTTAAAATTCTCCATTGAAAATTACTTCTAGGAATATCCTGCCCTGGGATCATGTGCCTTGACTCTTTCTCCATTGCTCTTTGTTTTATAAGTTGCTTATTCGTTCCAGTTTCTCTCCCTCCTTGCAGAAGAGGTATATGGCTAGGGCAGGGGCACACTGTTTTTCCATTTGTTAATTATAATGTCATCCTGTTTTCCCTTTTAATTTATGCCAAGAATTTCTACCAGATACGTACCTTAGTTATAATATTTTATCAGAATTAATAACCTTCCAGTTCTCTGAAACTCTTATTATTATGACCTTGATACTGTTTCACTTCTAGGCTGCTAGGACTCCAAGGATCAATTATTATGAAGGTGATAGTTGGTGGCAGAGAATTGCTCTTTGGGCAGAAGCTGCCTGACATTTTCAGCATGCAGCTGGAGGAGTTCCAAGTCAAAATAAACTGAATCTGGAGATTACAGGGGATAAAGTGTAATCTATAAAGAAGCCCAGTCTATAGGCCAACACCTAGATCTTTAAAGGCAGCGAGACTGATGTGAGGGGACTAAGGGAGGATATCACACAGGAATCATTGTGATACTGGATATATATGATGAAATCAGACCATGAAGGGTTGAGGAGAAGCTAGAATGTCATGCTGAGGCATAGACAACACCAGACAAACACCAAAATAGTCATTGTCATCAGAGCAAGATGCTCATCTGCTGAGAAGAAACCTCATTCACTCACCTATTTAATAGGTGTCAACCAAACTACAGAGGCTGCAAATGCTAAGGCCAACTTGTGACTGCCCCTAAGGTATCTAACAGGTAACAGAAAAGAATACAAGTAAACACCTAACTAAAATAAGCAAAGTTAATAACATAATAGAGATTATGAGGGTGTAAAGGGAAAACATTTGAATTCCCAGGAAGTAGAAAAAGCACATAAGAAGTTCCCTGGCTTGCTCAAGGAAATGCAAGTGGAAGTCATAAGAGATACCACTGGAGAGGAATTGGAATCTACCCCTTCTGCATGATTCAGAAAACATATCAAATGAGTTTTCTTTTTTCCAGAGTCAGTGGGAAGATCTCAACAGGTATTAAATACAGAAGGCGTATGGCTAAATGTGCCTGTATGGTTGATCTAAACACTATACTGTATGTTCCATTGGAGAGGAATCAGGCTGGAGGCAGAAAAGAAGTCTCAGAATTGTTTCAGCAAATAGGCAAGATATGAGAAAGATCTGGAATGTGATATTAGCAGTAGAAGTGGATAGAAGAGGTGGATATAAAAGAAACTCTTGGAAAAGCCAACAACTAACACAATGTGAGAATAGAATTGAGGAGAAAAGGCCAGAAAGAGGAGAGTAAAAATTCAGTTGCCGAAGCTATGGAGAGTGATTTCAAGAAGGTTATAGTTAGTATTGCTAAAATGCTGCTGGTGAGATAAGGGCTAAAGTGCTCCTACTGAGTTTTGGCAAGCAGAAGGTCACTGGTGATTTTTCCTCGTATTTACTTTGCACCAGTGGGAATTGGGCAATGTCACCTTGAATAAGTAATTCAATAATAATCTCTACTACATGGAGTTGTTAAGCAAGGTAAATGAAGTCTCTGCCCATCAGACGGGAACTGTTGGAATTTACTAGGTTCTTTGCATCCTAATGCTTCAGTATGCTTTCAGAATATATGAACTTGGAAAAGATAGTCCACTCAGCAAATCATGCTGGAACAACTGGATAGCCGCATTAAAAAGAAAAGAAAAGAAAACAAAAACAAAAACAAACAAACGAAAAAGAGCCTGGAGGGTTACTTCAGTGGTAGAGTTGTTGCCTACAATATACAAGGGACTGGGTTTTTAATTTCCAGCACAGGAAAAAATGGAAAAAAAGAAAAAGCAAAAAAAGGAAGAAAGGAAGAAAAACAGAATCTAAATATTATACCCTTCACGAGAATTAACTCGAAATAGGTAGCCAACCAAAACAGATAATATAGGTGAGAACCTAGATGACCTGGGGTATGGAGGTGACTTTTTAATTACAACACTGAAAGTGTGATCCATGAAAGGAACAACTGATAAGCTGGACTTTATTAAAATTAAAATTGTTTACCTCACAAAAGCTACTGGCAGTCCATCGTGGCAGGGAATGGGTAGTGGAGGAAGCAGTTAACCTCTTAGTAGCCAGGAAACAAGGCAAGAGGAAGGGGCCAGAGTTCCAGTATCCCCTCTTAAGAGCACTCCTCCAATGACTGAACTTCCTTTACTAGGCCCCCTTAAGGTTTCATCACCCTTTAATAGCACCACAGGCTAGAGACCAAATCTCCAGCAAATGGGACTTTGGAGACATTTAAGATCTAAACGCTAATAGTACGCCTCTGGGATATTGTTGATTGTGGGGTTCTGTTGATATTGGGGGAGGATCTGTGGATGTGAAGATGCTGTGTGGGAATTCTTTGTATTTTCTGCTCAGTTTTACTGTGAACCCAAAACTTCTCTAAAAATAAATGTATTAAAAATGTAATTTTGCTAAAATTAATTTTTCATTCACCCAAGGAACAATAATCTGTCAAGTTCTCCTCATACTGACTGGAAGTAGAAACTAAGAAATGTATCACATTTGGGAATATTGTTCCAAGCTATTTCCTGTATGACTTAAGAAAGCTGATGATTCTAAGTGAGCCCAGAACTTTTCATCCCAAAGTCTGGGAATGAGATCTTTTTACAGGTTTATGAATCTGATACACTATTTATGCTTTTATTAAACACTGTACTAGAGATCCAAGCCAGTAATATAAAGTGAGAAAAGGAAATAAAAAGATATAGATTAGAAAAATGTATCACTTTGCATATGATCTAGCAGAACCAAAAATCTCGATCAGAAGACTACTAGAGCTTATAAATGAATTTAGCAAAGTGGTTAGTTACTCATAAATCAACAGCATTCCTATACTCCAGCAGCAATTGCGCTAAAGAAGAAATCAGGAAATCTGTTCCATTCACAATAACCTCAAAAAGAATAAAATAGCTGGGCATTAATCTAACAAAGGATATAAAGAATCTCTACAATGAAAAATATTGAACATTTAAAAAAAATTGAAGTATACCTAAGTAGATTGAAAAGCATTCGATATTCTTGGTTAGGCAGAATCAGTATATTTAAAATGGCCATTCTGCTGAAAGTCCTATAGAGATTCAATGCAATCTCCATCAAGATACCAATGACATTCTTCATGGATATAGAAAAAGCAATTCTCAAATTCATTTGAAATAACAGGAAACCCAGAATAGTCAAAACATTACTAAGCAAGATAGAAAAAGCAGGAGGTGTCATAATACCTGACCAGAAATTATACTACAGGGCTATAGTAACAAAAACAGCATGGTATTGATATCAAAACAAATGTGAAGAACAATGAAACAGACTAGAAGATACTGAGACAAATCCACAAATCTTTAGCTGATATTTGACAAAGGGGCCAAAAATATAGTGTGGGCAAAAGACAGCCTGTTCAACAAATGGTGCTGGACAAACCAGATAGCCACATGTAGACAACTGAAATTAGATCCTTATATCTCACCCTGCACAAAAATTAAATCAAAATAGATCAAAGAATTAGAAATTAAACCAGCAAATATACAACTGCTAGAAAAAAAAATAAGATCAATACTCCATGACAGCAGAGTAGGCACCTCCTTCCTTAATAAGACTCCCATAGTGCAAGAATTAAAGCCAAGAATTAATGAGCGAGATGCCATTAAACTGAAAAGCTTCTGCACAGCTTAAGAATTAATCAAGAGTGTCAAGAGAGAAAAAAAAAATCTTTGCCTGCTACACCTCTGTCAGAGGGCTAACATCTAGAAAATACAAAGAACTAAAAAAAATGAACACCAAAACCCACAAATAATCCAACCAAAAAGTGGGCTAGGGAATGAAACAGAAACTTCTCAATGGAGGAAGTCCAAAAGGCCATAAAATACATGAGAAAATGTTCTTCATCACCAGCAATCAGAAGAATGCAAATCAAAACTTCATTAAGATTCGACCTCACTCCTGTCAGAGTGGCAAAAATGAAGAATACAAACAATAACAGGTGCTGGAAGGTTTGTGGGAAAAAAGGAACACTGTAACACTGTTGGTGGCACTGCAACCTTGTACAGCCCCTCTGGAAAGCAATGTGGACACTCCTCAAAAAACTAGGGATGGGGGCTGGTGCGGTGGCTCGGCGGTTACGGTGCTTGCCCGGCATGCACAAGTACACGGGTTCAAACTCCAACACCCATGCACACAACTAAGTGTCAGAGTAACGAAAGCCATGTGAAAAACCCAATAAAAATTGATTCTCTCTCTCTCTCTCTCTCTCACTGTTCTTCTCTCTTAAAAAAAAAAAAAAAAAAAAAGAACTAAGGATGGAACCACCTTATGACCCAGGTATCCCACTCCTGGATATTTTCCCAAAAGAGGTAGAATTGGCATACTACAGAGACACAGTTACATCAATGTTTATAGCAGCTCAAGTTACTATAGCTAAACTATGTAACTAACCCAGATGACCCTTGCTGGATGAGTGGATTAAAAAACTGTGGTACATATATACAATGGAGTTCTACTTGGCATTTGCAGCCAAATGGATGGAGATGGAAAAAATTATGCTGAGTGAAATATCCCAAACTCAAAGACTTAAGAGCTGAATGTTTTCTCTCATATGTGGAAGCTAGAGTAAAATCTAAGACAGGATGAAAGTTAGCTAAGTTTAAATAATAATCTCAACATAGGTGAAATTTCACATAAGTAGGGGGAACCATAATTATAAAGGTGGGGTGAGAAGGAAGGGAGGGGAGGGAGGAATCAGGGGGGTTATCAATGCAACTGGGAACTCTTCACTCCCGTGAGAAGCCCAACTATATACAGGCAGGCAAAGAAACTCAGAAATTTCAAAATTAATACACATGTATATGTTTATTTCTATCTATAACATGGAGGTAATGCAGAGAAGATATGAGAGTGGGTACTGGACAAAGTGGGGAGAACCTTGACTAGGATCAGCCTTAACATACTTTGTCAATATCCATGTATACCTGATTGTGTAACAATGATTTCTTCCAATACGTAAGACTATGTTCAACAAATAAAAAAAAGATGCAAAAGTAAAAAAAAAAAAGAAAAAGAAAAAGTTAAAACTTTGCACATGATCTGATTATGTACATTATCAAAAGGAATCTATAGTCTATTAAAACAATCTTCTAAAATCACCAAATTGACTTATAAATAAATGTAATACTAATCAAAATGTAGCAAGGTTTACTTATGTAAATTAAAAGCATTTTAAAATTTATATGGAAGTGCAAAAGACTTAGAATGGCCAAGACAACCTGGAAGATGAAGAAATTTGCAGTATTGTCAGATTTTAAGATTTGTTAAAAAGCTATGCAATTCATACAGTGTCGTGTTTGCATGTGGAACAGAATAGCAAAGTTCAGAAATTACCCACATGCATTCAGTCACTTAATATTCAACAAAGGCCTGATGCATTTCAATGAAGAAAGGAAGGTCTTTCTGATAAACAGTGCTGAAGCAACAGGATATGTCTATAGAGACACAGTAAACCTTGACCATTAACTCATACATATAAATTACTTTGGGTCAGATCATAGACCTAAATGGAAGGATATAAACTGTAAAGTTGCTAGAGGAAAATTTAGGAAAATATCAGTGACCTTGGGGTAAAGAAAGATTTCTTGGGGAGAATGCAAAACACAGTAACTACAAAAAAATTTATAATTGGACTTCATCAAAATTTAAAACTTCTCATCAAAAAGACATGTGTAAGATAGTAAAAATGGAAGCCTTAGGCCATGAGATAATATTTGCAATACATATATCTGACAAGGGATTAATTTCCAGAATATATAATGAACTATAAACCAATAAGAAAAAGACAAATACCCCAATAAAACAATGCAAATGTCTTAACAGGCACTTTACAAGATATCCAAGTAGCCAATAATACATGAAAAAGCACTCAACATCATCAATCATTAGGGAACTGAAAATTAAAACCACAATGGGGAACCATTATCTGAACATGAGAGGCTAAAACTTTTAAAAGATTGATAAAACCAAGTATTGACAAGGATATTGAGCAAACGAAACTCTCATATGTTGCTTGTGGAGGTTTAAAAGGGTACAACTGCTTTGGGAAATTGTTCGGTAGTTCCTAGTAACGTTAAATACATGCTCACCTGATGACTAGCAGTTTTTCTCCTAACTAAATATCCAAAATAAATGTGTGTGTGTGTATATATATATATATATATATATATATATATATATATATATGAAGATTTGTTCAAGAATGTCATAGGAGCTTTATTCTTGATATTCCCAAACTAAAAACTGCCTAAACATCCATCAACAGGACACCAAATGAATATATTTTGATGTATCCACACAATGAAGTATGATGCCACAATAAAGAAGGACAAATTACCAAAGCAAAAAATAATCTAGATCTAAAAAATATTTAATCTGTTTAATTTTTACAGGAACTATTCCAGTGAATTAAAAGAGTGTAATGTAACACCTCAACAGCCTTCAAGTTCTGGAATGTAGCACTCATCTCTGCTGCTCATTTAGAAAATATAAGTGCTTTAGCTTTAATTCCCTATAGGCATGAAAGATAGTGGTCCAGTTTCAAGAGCTTCTGTATTTGTTTTCTATTACCGTAGCAACACATTACCACAAATGCTTAAAACAATGAAAACTATTATCTTACAGCTCTGGAAGTCAGAAATCCAAAATGGTCTTTCTGAGACCACAGCAAAGTGTTGGCAGAGCCTTGTTCATTTCAGAGGGTCTAGAGGAGAATTTGTTTCCTTGATTTTTCCCAGCTTCTGGAAGCCACTTGCATTCCTCAGTTCATGACTTGTCCCCCCACCTTCAAAGCCTGCAGCATTGTATCTTCAAATCTCTCTGACTTTCTTTTGTACCTCCTTCTTCAGTCATAAAGACCCTTGTGATTTCATTTGACCACCCAGATAATGCAGATTTATTTTTTAAACTGCAGATCAGCTTATGAGTTAGTTGCATCTTCAACCTTAATTGCCATTCGTAATGTAGCCTAATAGTCCAGCGAGTAGTACATTGGCATCTTTGAGGTGCTTTAATTCTGCCTACCACATTTCCATTCAATTCTGTTACTTTAACACTCCTACACCACAAAGTCAAGTAATGAATATGAGGGTTCTGCCAGTTTCTAGATAAATTAATCTTGATGATTCTAAGGGATTGGATAAAAATCATCATTGGGTGGAGTCACAAATCCATTGTCTTCACTATGAAATGGACCTAAGATGGGACTCCGTTTATTACATGGTTTCTAAGTCTAAAGCCTTATAGGCATTCTGTTTCTCTTTATTTATTAGTATCACCTATAATCCAATTCCTAACAGTCCATGGAAGGTCTATTTTCCCCAATTATATAGTTATCTGGTATGACTGTAAGTCTTTGGGGCGTGGATTGGGAAAATAGCAATTGTACATACATTCTGTAGCATGGTAGCATATTTCCTCAAAATTAATTTCCTGTTCAATTAATGGATTTTGTGTCAGAGAATAGTGTGAACGATTATGATTTTCCAGTATGGCACTTAACACCAGCAATTGCTCACCCAGAACTGATCTTGGGTTATAAAAGTCAAGTAACACCATCATCGCCTACCAAACATTCTTATCCCAAGAATACCATAGGAATAGCATGGTTGACTAGACATCTTCACAGACTTCCGTTGGTCCAGAGCTCAGTATTGACATTTGAGCTATGCTACCCACTGTGGAAATTACATTCACCTTGCTTCTGATGATTAAGTGCTGCCACTTGGCCTTTGTATGCCAGAAGCTTTTGTTCTTCTTTGATGCTAAGTAGCCCAAGTCAATAATAATGTCCCAGTCCACCCCAGGGCTCACAAATGACAATAACCATTAGCTCATTGGATGCCTTATTGCCTTAGTGAAAGGATATCGTCTGGGCCTTCACAGAAATCAGAGACAGTTGAGGTTTTGATGTGATGCAATAAATGCATTCAAATATGTCCACATCTCTGATCCTTTTGACTCTTTTCTTCATACTCTGCCAAGACAGTTCTGGCATCTCCACTTCATTTCCTATAGGCCTCCAGGAAATGGTAGGTTTGAGAGTCAAGGAGTCACTCCTGTTAGGCTTGGGTCCAGAAGTTCTTGCTGGGATTTAAAGACTGTCCTCTCTAGCCTTATCATCATCCTTTCCGAGCAGCCTCAGCTTACATTCCCAGGCATGTTGTCCTCAAACTTGTTAGCATACAAAAACCTTTAGCGAATAATTCCCTTTCTTCTCATGCCATGGGCAGTGCTTGGAATTGATCCTAGTTTTTGGTATAAACCAGGGGTTGACAAGTAGGACCCAGGAGCTGGCAATTATTGTCATCTGTTTGTTTGTGTCTGGTCTATGGCTGCTTTCCTGCTATAATGAATGGCAGTCTTGAATAGTAGCAACAAGACCTATTTGCTGCAAAGACTAAAATATTTACTGACTCTAAAAACAAATAAGTCGATGCCTGGTCTAGATCAGTTGCTGCACAACGGGACTTTCTGCAGTGATAGAAATGTTATAATCTGTGCTGTCCAACCTGGCAACCACTGGCCCCATGTGATACTTAATACTTTAAATTTAGCTGATAATTTTTTTTCCATTTTATTTGCTTTGGGGGGGGTGATTTATAGTTGCATGTGGCTAATGGCTACTGGACTGGATAACACAGGTCTTGAAGCAATGAAAGAAGACAGGAAAGAGAAGAGATCTTAGGGAGAACAAACATTGTCTGGAAGGGCATTGATCTCAGGTAAGAATATTGTGTGGCCTCCAGGAAATGAAAGGTAGCTTCTCACTAGCCAGCAGGAGAGGACCACCTCTGTTTGCTCACAGGACTCAAAGAAATTTCTGGGCATTGAGAGTGCTCAAAAGTATCCACCCAAAAGCTTTCGACCTACTTTCAAGGTCCTAATTTAATGTAAAAGACACCGGAGGTGTGAATTCAGGCTATGTAGATTTGTCTTCCATTTAAGTCTCAGGACTGATTTTTAGCATAGCCTCTGGATGTGGAAGATGAAGGATTCTTTAAACACTTTCACTGAGGCATTCTGGCTTTTATATGATTGATAGGTTACTGACCTGACTGCCATTTTCTTCTTTCCTGTGGACTTTAACAATAGTTACCTAATTACCCAACCTTCCTAATTACTCCTGCTCCATATCTTTCAAACACTAGAGCTACTGCATTGAAAACAATCCCCTCTGTGTTTCCCATATCCATCCACCGTAGGTGAAGTCTAAGAAACCCTGATGCTCTGCCGTGCCAGAGGTTTCCATTGCCCCATTTACAAGCAGTGGAGGCTTTTCCAGCTCTCCCAACAGCATCTTATTCTGAATATATTCTTCCTATAACCAAGCGTGGATCAGCTTTCTTAACTGAGGTTCTCTCAGAAGCAGACCATGAGATAAGGATTCGAGAAAATGTGGTTTATTTGGGCAAGATTTCAGGAGAAAAGGGTAAGGGAGTGGCAATGCTAGACAAGAAAAGGTAAGAAGCCAATGTTAGGTATGTTAATAAGCACATTGCTGTGAGGGGCAGCTGGGGTTCCACTCTGTTGGTAATCCTCACCCTTGTCTTGCATTATTCACTGATGGATACTCCTATATGTTGATTCTCGGGCACTTCCTTCTGCCTTTTGTCCACTGTATAGGACACAGAGAAAACTTTCTGGTGGAGAGCTGGTGAGCCCTGAGGTGATATTGTCAGGGCGTGGACATCTGCTAGGACACTGAATACATTAAAAAACAAACAAACAAAAAACACAACACGGGACCCTTAGGCACTCAAATCAATAAAAATAAACTCAAAATGAAACACACACAACCTTCTTGATCACAATTGGAGGTAACTTGTATGTAATACTTGACTCTGATGATTGACAATTCAGGAGGAAAATTAAGCATTTAACCTAACTTTCTTATAATGAATTGTATTTTAGAGTAATCAATTAATCCTGGTTGATGAAGGGAAGGTCTTTAAAGAAAAAATGATCACTTTTGATTATCACTTTGTAAGACAGAGGTAATATGAAGTCTTTGATTTGATTCAACATATTTTAGAATAAAAAGGGGGAAATAGAGAAAACAAGTATGGAAAATCTTGCTAAATGTTGAATCTGCTATGTTATTCTTATTTTTATGTTTGAAATTTTTGACTAAAAGTGAAGGTCCTTTTCTTTTTCTACCTCCTTCAGCACTATCATTAGTCTTGAGTTACACAAACTTTTCTATAATCCTGATTGCCTCTTATTAAGATAAACAAAGCACTAAATAATGTAATTAAATTCCAAATCACAGCTTCTTTCCTAAGATGCAAGTTTGCAATCATGGTGTCAGTTCCTGTTTGATCATATTATTAGCTTTGAGTTCCCCTAATGAATTGATCCACTTACATATAGCCAAAACTTATTATGAAATCTTATTCCTTTACATACCTGATAGGTTTGTTGTATGGAATTAAGAGCAAGGAATGCAGAGTTCCCATCAGAGTGTCTGGCACATGGGAAAGGGAATCAAGTGTAGATAAATACACTTCCCACACTCTCCTCCCCTTCACAAAATTAAGTAGGAAAAGTTCTTTGCAGTTCCTTTGGAATGCAAATATATTACCTGAGATGGGTACTAAGTTAACTCATTAGCACCACCAACTCCTAAGCAGCATTTAGTTTATCAGATTAACAACAGAAAACAAGGTCCTGAGGCAACAGAATACCAGTTGCCTAAATGTTGGCAGGCAAAATAGTATGGAAAAGAAATAAACAACGTTCCATCTTGTGTGTGTTTGTGGATATGCACTTTACGGATTATTTTCTGCCAATCTCCTTTCTTTCTCACAGACCTTTAACAGAGATGTGCAACAAGTCTAAAGCACAGATCCCACATTCAAGAGTTCAGACATTTAAGAGAGAGAATGGCAACTCCAGTCTTCTGGAGTCTCCAGAGTCCAAAGGAAATTTTTATATCTGGAGCTCAGAATGAGAACCCCTGAGAAGAAGAAAGCAGCAGGTCAGGACTTAAGTAAGGGACAGGAGTGGGGTACTTATCCCCTTCATAAAGACACCCTATTATGATGCCCCATGGTGCTTGAATTTGTCCTCATTATGGTTATTATAATCAAACCACAGGACAATCCTTGCCGTGACCTGGAATCAATTGCCTGACAGGTCTCAATTTGGGTTCCCCAAAACATTCATGATCATGTTGTTTGTACAAAAGCACAATAGGCCCTCATTTCAAATTTTGTTAAAAGCAACTTTAGAATTGTAACTACACAGAATTTATATACAAGGCCCTGATTTCAATCTCCAGCACCCCTTTGCAAAGGAACAAAACAAAACAAAGACACACACACACAAATATTATGATTCTAGAAAACTTTAGCAACATTTTTCTTCAACTACATATACAATATTTGAATTTTTTTCTCTTTCTCTGCTTTAGTCATTTGAAATGCAGGGTACAGTTGAGTTATAATGGTAAAATGGAGCCTATTATTTTACCCCTTCCTGAGGGAAACATGTAAAACAAGAAAAAAATTCTTACATATTTTGTTGACTTCATAAGTAAAACATACTTGTAGCTTTAAATTTTTTAAATTAGAGAAAAGTGTAAATTTTAAAGCAAATTTTCCTGGCCATCCCATTCTTCAGCACTAACCACAGTTAATAGTTATGTGGCTCTTCTTTTAGAGTTTTTATTTTACAGAGTTTACAAAGCACTTTCACAATACTTCATCTCATTGAAACTTCACAACAGCAGTATTCAATTATAAATGTGAGATTGGGGAAATTGTTTTCCAGTGAACTTTAATAACCTTCTCACAAAAGGGAGCTACCATGACTGACTACCTTCTATTCACATTTTTGCAAACCCCAGCCAGGATTGATTCACTGTGACCTTTCACGCTCAATTCATATAGCAAAGAGCAGTCTGGGCTGTGGAGAGCGGAATCAATCCAAAATCTGCTAAGCATTTTGGTTCTATCAGTTACAGCCTTAGCTAACCACAAAATATTTGCATGGGTAGTAGATAAAAATAGAATGGTCTTCCAAAACACCAAAAAGTGTACTTTTTCAAGTTCTCTAACAAAGAAAAATATGGGATAGCCAGTCTAAACTGGTATAATATTGAATTTAAATTAAGGTAAATTGTAGTGTGTCCTCCCCTACAAGTGGGTAGAGTTAGACTTGTACCAATTACCACTGGATATAAAGTAGCAGCTCTCAAATTAATGGAATAAAACAAGTCCCCCCAGGCTAACGGCATAGTCTTGGGGTTAGCTGCTTAATTAGTGGACTCTTTGTTCTAATAGATCTTAGAGATACCATCTTGAAATCAAGACTGGGTGCGGGCAGGGTTGCGGGAAGTATTGGAGCTGGGTTACTGTCTCAGGTGGATCTGGATATGTATTTCTACCCTAGACTAACAGAAAGATGAAGGCCTTGATTCTAAAGAGTCAAATCAGCACTACCTCTTGAATTAGTTTGTATATAATGAACTGTTTATTTTGGCCAAGAAGTTGCTTCAAGGAAGCCATTATGATGCCCAAGGACAAACTATGATTCCATTTCTCTCCAAGGACATACCCAAGCATCATTAAAACTTTCAAGTGTTCACCCATTTTCCAAACCATGAGCAAAAGTATTTATTAGATAAATTGTAAACTGCACATCTTTACCACTATGATTTTAACATTTGAGGTTTGTATGTTTCTCTTAAACTCTTTGTTCTCAATCTGGAACAGGAAGTAGTCGTGCAAATAGATAACATTCCCACTGAAACAAAAAGGTAGCCAGTCTCTGAGCTCCCTTGCCTCTGAGCAAAATGCAGAGCGACTTAGAGTACTGACCTAGCTTGAAAAGTTGTAATGTCCCTGATAGTGATTCATGTCCTCGAAAAACACACAGCTATCTCCCTAACCCTTCACAGCTTAGAGGGTCCTCCCTCACACAGCTGCCTCCGGTCTGCTGTGCTGGCTTTGATGACGAGACCCTGGCAGCCAGTCTAAGAGAGAACAGAACATCCGGGGAATTTTAAGTGGTTTGCATCAGCAGTTGTCATGTACAATTGATGTTCATTTATATTTCACTAGCCCAAATCTAAAGCTACCCAAAATTGGGAAAGAAATATTTCACATACTAATCAGGCCCAATCCTGCTTTAATAGAAAAAAATGAGATGTCCTACCTTCTTTCAATCCTGGTCTCAAAAGGAAGATTTACTATTTCCTGACAGTGCTTTAAATACTTTGCTGTTCAGACTTCAGTGACTCCACAATAATCACATCAGTTAAGCCAGCTTGGTTTCCCAAAGCTGTTGCAAGCCAGGGTGCTTTGGGACTCTGTATCCTGGTGCTCATCCTTTGATAATAGGGTTAACAGAGAAAGGGCCAATATGCAGATGATCACTGCTTAGCCACTTAACCCCTCTATCTGTTAATTATTGTTGTTGCTGTGCTTTTTAATCAGTTGATTCAGTGGTCTATGGGGTTCCCTGTCCCTTCCCTTCCAAGAAGGTTAATTAAGTAGAATCTAGGAACCATATGCTGTTCCCAGTAGAGAGTGTCAAGGAAGGCCTAGTGGTTTTTAATTCCAAGTAGATCAAGTGAAATATCAGTATCTCATTGTGGTTTTTTTTCAGGTGAGTGGGATGAGGAAGGAGCAGGTTCTTTAGGTAAAAATTACTTCTCACCCAACCCCCATCATACTCTTAAGAATGTTCAACAATTTTGTCACAGTTTTGGCTTCGGTGAATGTGCTCATTCTTTCTGAAGCAAACTCTCTAGTAGAATAAGCTTCTCTTGATATGCTCTGTTACGGTTTGAATATGGTTTTTCTCCTCCAAAACTCATACTGAAATTTAATTGTCATTATGAGAGAGTGAGACTTGGGACCAGGTGATTAGAGTTTACCCTCATGAATGTATTAACCCATTCTTGGAATTAGTGGATCAGTGGATTAATGGCTTACCTTGGAAGTGAGTCTGCTGTAAGAGCCAGTTGGACCTGGTCTCTGGTGAGCTCCCTGTCTCTTGTGGTATGATGCCCTGCACTACCTCAGGTCTCTTCCAACCAGAAGACCATCACCAGATGCAGACCTTTGACCTTGGACTAGAACCATGAGCCAAAATAAGCCTCTTTTCTTTATAACTTAACCAGTTCATGGTACTGTGTCACCAACAAAAGCATGGACTAAGATGTGCTTTATGGCCAATATCCACCTCTACAATGACTGAACGAACAAAAGAGCACAGTTAAAAATGATTTTTCTTTCCAAAAGCGGCTAAAGAATACTAAAATTATTTACATGAAGCAAGCGCAGGGATGAACCACTTCCCCACCGTGTGGATGGGGTGCATAGGTGGTCAGCTTAGTCCTGAAGAACATGGTGTGCTAATGTGGAAGTGAGGGGATGGTGGGTGCAGAACCTCTTTATTTCTTTAGATGACCCTTGAATCCCCCATCAGAATCTGTCTTTAGTTTCTTTGAAAGTATAAACAATACCACTGCAAACTAGTCATCATATTTGGAAATTCTTTAATTGCTTTCTCATAATTTCCTGTTTAAAAATAAATTTGTAGAAGCCATGGAGTGGATGCTAATTAACAAAAAAAAAAGAAGTTTTCAAAGAGATCCACATAAATGGTTATGAATTCAGAACAGACCTGCAAATAAAGATGTTGCAGGGTCAAAATAGAGAGGGATGATAAGATAAGGTTTGCTCTGAGTTTTTTAGTAAGAATTTATCATATTTTCTCCTAATTTTCTAATAACATCCTTGCTATTTTACATTTGATACCTCCTGTGAGTCCAAATATTCACTATTTGTGGATCTGTTCTTTAATCCTGCTTTGCTCTATTTATACACTGCTCCAAAATAATGTCTGCAAATGAATTTTCCCTGTAAGTGATAATATTAGTAGGCTAACTTAGGAAAGGTTGTCTCCTAAATCAATGAGTTTGGATAGTTTATAAGAATAACACCAAATTGTCTTGCTGTAGTGGTAAGACTTACAAATTTAGGAGTTAATGGATATAAGGTCTGTTTCTCATTTTGTCTTTTATTAATTGCATAGACTACCTAATGGCATTTGTGTAATTGAAATCTCACCTATACTTTATAGAAAGTACAGAATTATGTAAATTGTCAGTTAGCCTAAGCTATACCCTAAGGGTGGTCATTTGCCTTAACCAGCAGCTAGCCTTTAAATTTGGAAGTCCACCCTCCACAGGTGATTCAACTCTCTTAATCTCTCACCAACAACAGAGTATTCCTAATTAGCATAAATTCGTAAAGTGGGTTTTCATTGGTGACATCAATGGCTTACCAATTAGATTAGTGATGCTCAAACTGCAGTTTAACTAGTGAAAATAGTGATGTCAAAGACATGAGAATTGTTCAAATATTCTGGACTCCCTCTCTGCAAAACAGAAAGAATGTAGAAGACCCTGTGTCCTGTCTCTTTAGGAATATTGTCTGGACACTGGTTCCTAGATTGTTCTATATTTGGCCATTGATTTAGTCCTCAGTTTCTGAGTAGCCTGATATCTACTGTAAGGTTAATTAAGCCCAGTCTGTAGAATTCACTCTTACCTGCACCAAATGAACATTCCACGCACCAGTGCAGTTAGAATACCTAAAAGGTCAAGAGCTAGAATTTTATCAAATGTGTCAAATAGATTATATTAGCTGTATTGGGCCTACTTCTGAAAAAATGCTTAATATATATCTTTAAGTTTGGCTAAATTTGGTCAGCAATTTACTTTCAATATTAAGTACCAACGAGGGAATAGACTTACAGATCTCCAGGGAATCCTGTAGGATTCAGTGGGATTCAATGCATGCACGGGACTCTGCCTCTTAGTCATTGCTTCTGGACCCTGTGGCGTGGTCTAACTATTGCCAGGTCCTTGCTCATGAGTCTCAGAGGCTACTAGGATTTCTTTAGTTCCCTCTATAGAACTGAAGGCCATAAGATAGTGTTCTTGGAGGTTGTTCAAAACTTTGCAGGTTAGCCCTAAGGAAACAAAATGAGTCAAAGAGCAACGTGCAGCATCCGATATTGAAATTTTGTTTTCACTACATAGACTGGGGAGAGACAGTAGAGGTGGAGAAGGGGAGAGGGAGAGGGAGACAATGCTTATCTCTGGATTTAGGATGATTTATGAAAAATGAACCCCTATTTAGCGAAGTCACTATAGATACTATATTGTTACATGAAACCGTCAATAACTCTTACTGACAGAGATGGCTATATTGCTTTCCCCTTCCATCAGCTCAATCTTAGAAGAGTCAGTTCTATCACAGGCATAGTATTGCCTTTTCCAAATGCTCCAATGCATGGGGGATCAGGTATGAAGCTTAGACTGGAACAAGGATTTATTCCTCTGGTACTTTTCACGAATGAAGGCCTTGGGGTAGTAAGGTGACATTTAGCAAAACTGACCTTCATGGCTAGTTGTTCAACCATGTACATTTTTTACTCACCCACTCTGCACCTCAGCTTCCTAATCATTAAAACTACTATAATATAGACCTTAAATGTTAATTGAGAGGATCAAAATTGGAAGTGTGCAAAATACCTCCTGCAACTGATATATGTGTACATATTTTTCTTTATTGTGAATTCCCCTTTCACTAACACAAGCAGAACAAATCCTTTCACGCTTTCCAATTTCTTTCTCGATGAATCTCTCAGGCTTCTTATTTAGGATCTTTTGAAACAAACACCCTTACCCTCTCTTCCCCCAGAGTTTGGCTTACATTTTCATTCTCCAGAGTTTGTGCAGTTAAAAAAGTTGGTGAGGACGAGGGTGGGGACAAGAGTTGGCATGAATAGCTCTGCTCCCAAGCGAACAAACACCTCCCCCTTTCTCAGAACTCCCATTTTTCCCATATAAGAAAGAGAACCAAGTCTGACCATCTTCACATTCACAAAATATATTTGCATTTTTAATTAATGTTTTTCTTGAGAGCTAAGACGTTTGCAATGTGCTCTTGAAATGAAGTTATAATCATGTATAGTACACATTTATAATACACACACATATACATACCACATACATATTTATATATAACATTAGACTCTGTTGCCATGGAAACGATTACAGTATTAACAAATTAAGCATTGTGACTCCACTGTAATATGAAACAAGAAATTCAAATGAAACTCCAAGCATTTGTTTAAGCACAAATAGCTTTAGTAATTAAATGCATAGAGACAATACAGAAAACCACAAATTATTATTTAGAAGCCCTTTGCTGTATGAAAGCCGGCTTTGATGTTGTTTTCCCTTTTCTATTGCATTACATTCTACATCTTTATAAATTAAGTTTGGCACTGGGTTAACAAGAATAGATCTGCTACATTGGAGTTCTCACACACCTAAAAACTCAGCTCTCATCCTAGATAGGTACACCTTCCATACTCAGTGAGAAAGATCTTACTAATCAAAAGGAGGACTTTTCAAACAGAAAGCTCACATGTGAAGTTGGTCTTACATCCCCTCTTTCACTCAGACAACATGTAGAACTACCCCTGGGGTTTTGAATATATTAGCATCCTTTCACAATTAACCCTAATGGGACAAGTGCGGTATTTTTCCAAGCAGATATATTCAAAGCTGAAAAATACAGTGTTTAAATAGATCTCATTATATCAGCTACACCAGATCTTTCCTCTTTATATACAGAGGATTGTACCTCTTTTCACTGTCATGCAACATTAAAATAGGAAGGCATACACAAGGATGACATGGATTTGACAAAAAATTAATGATTTGTACATCACTTTAATGCTTCAAATCTGCAATTCATGTATGCTAATTAGTTCATAATGGGCTGCTGAAGAACAGAACTGTCATCCTGCTGCTTCACAGGTTTCTGGAAGCTCCGATGCAGCACAGACTTGCCTGCCGGGTTGGCTGCTGGATTCTGGGCTGTAACGTGGCAGATCTATGATAGCATTTTCCCCCACACACAATTGTTTCCTGGATGTGGAGCTTTAATCTATCAGAGTTACGATGGCATATCTCAAATAAGTGGTTCCTGGGTGCCGCAATACATACCGGGAGAAAGCATAGCAGCGTTATATCTAAATGATTGATTTCTGGATTTTAGGCTGTCAGGCTATACCTCAGAGGGCAGCTGTCAACCTCCTAAATGTATGAAGTTGTATTATGCAGCACATTTTGAAAATGTATGTACAACTTTTTTTTTATTTACAGATAAAAAGGGCTGTATAACTTGGAGAGGGGAAACAAAGAGGACTACAAAGATCAGATATCTTTTCTTACTATGAAATCATGTAGATCTCACCATTGCAAGGGAAGCAGCAACGGGTTCCCTTTCTGAGCTCTTCTTTGGTCTTTGGGCTGCCAAGAGAGAGACAAAGACCATCACAACAGCAGGAGATTGGGAAGTAGAGCTGCTTCACAAACCAAATGGAAATGCCTATGCTTGCAGGAAACTGGGGGATTTGAAAACAAGTTGTTCTGCTCTTACAGAAGAGCACACTGTTCTTCCCTGATGCTACCATAGAGGCTTGACCCAGTGAGCTCCAGACCGCACCTGCAGATCTGGAAACCTAGCTTCTGGGCACAGCAGACAGCACAAAGGAAATAAGAATCGAATTTGTTTTCAGGTTCAAAATCAGTCAGGTCCTTAGTGGCTGAAATTTTTGACTTGCAGTCTCCAGAATGGATATACATTAAAAATTTTTTTCCACTGGAAATTGTAAACTAGAGACTATAACAGAACTGAACTGGGCAAATGTCGTTGAGCTATTAGGGATTTTAGACATTATGACTAGCCACTACAAATACACAAAATAATGGCATGAGTAAAGGAAGTCTGCAAGTGCTCAAGTTAAGAATTTCATTACAATGTTTAAGTACTTTCAGCAAGTATGGAGGGAAAATTTACAAATTATTATTGTGAACTCAATAAAGATTGAATGAATGAAGGATTTTCTTCAAACAATGTTGAGCTTTGTGAAATATGTAAAATGGCATTCCAACCTAGAGGTGGCATGTGGCTCTTCAGCCAGCAACAGAAGCATATATGTTCAAAATATCAATAACATTTTATATTGATATTTGTACAACATGTCCTTGTGAAGGAAATGAAATCACAAACTTGGAGAGCTCTAATGGTGGGATTATTCAAATTTGGAGAAAAGTTATATTTGGGGAAATATCTGTGAGTGCAAAGACTAAGTCGTTAGGCAGATGTGTGCTGAGATGCTTGAGAAACGCCAAACTATTCTCTTGCACCATTTCACATTCCTACCAGCAGTTTGAGTCCGAGTTCCTCCACATTTTCACCAGCACTTGATATGACCAATTTAACAGATATGCTTTAATTTTAATCTTAGAGATTCTAATTAGGTAGTTATACATGCATTGCTGTGGATCTAACTTACATTTCCCTACCGACTAGCAATGTTCAGCAGCTTTCCACATCTTTGTTTGCCATCTGCTTTTTCCTCTTTGGTGAAGTGCCTATTCAAGCCCACTGTCCATTTTTACTGAGAGTGCTTTTTATTATTGATTTTTCTTTTTTAAAGAGAGAGAGTGATGATGAGAGAGAGAAAGAGAGAATCAATTTTATTTAGCTTTTATGTGCCTTTCACTGCTCTGACACTTCATTGTGTACATGGTGCTGGGGCTCAAACCTGCATCCTTGTGCATGCCAGGCAAGCACAGTAACTGCTGAGTCAGCTCCTTATTATTGATTTTATAGAGTTTTTTAATATATTCTGGAAATAGTCTTTTATCAGTTATGTAATTTGGAAATACTTTCTCCTGGTCTGAGTATTCTCTTTTCATTGACTTGGCACTATATTTTTCAAAGAGCAGAGGTTCTTAATTTTAATGAAGGCATAGCTTTTCATCTATGTTTATATATTTATAGTCAGCATCTGCCCAGGAAGATTCCAGGACCTTTGGACTTGAATATCCCCCATGGATACCCAAATCCAAAGATGCTCAAGTTCCTTACATAAAAAGGCATAGCATTTAAACGTAACCTAGGCACATCCTCTTCTATGCTTTAATCATCTCTAGATTACTTGCAATAAATAATGCAATGTAAATAGTTATTACATGTTTTGTTTATGGAATGATGACACAGAGAAAAAAGATGATATGTTCATTACTAACCCAATTCTTCCTCCTCTTCCTCCTCTTTCTCCTCCTTTTCCTCTTCTCCTCCTCCTCTCTTCTTTTTCTCCTCCTCCTCCTCTTCCTCTTCCTCTTCCTCATCTTCTTCTTTTCTTCTTCCTCTTCCTCTATCTTTTGAGGTTGTTCATTCTATGAATTCAGAACCCATTGAAAAACAAGCCTACCGTATCTCTTCTTCATATATTCTTTCTTTAGTCTCCTATCAGTTTGCCAGATTTGTATTTTGTTCATTACATTATTTTTACTTTCTTTCCTTTTTTTTTTTTGCATCTTAAGGTGGATGCCAAGGTGATTAATTTTAAATTGAAGAAAAATGAAATCATCTATGTGTGCAAAGACTGATACAAATGTTCATATCAGCTTTATTTTTAATGCTCATCAACAAGTCAACAAATACATATGTCCATTGTGCTCTATTTGTGCAATGGAATACGACTCAGCAATAAATTGTTACACAGTGTGGATACCTCCAGAAACAATTATAGTGGTGAAAGAAGGCAAGCAAAATGAGGACACATTATATGATTTCCTTTATATAAAATTATAGAAAGTTCAAAGTAACCTATAACTAAACAAAGCAGAATAATGGTTGTCTGAGGTTGAGAGTAGAAGAGTAATAGGGAGAAATTTAAAAGGGGGCACTAGGAAACTTATGGTTGTGATGGATACGCTCATCAACTGGATTGGACTGAGTGTTTCATTGGCATGCAACTGATCAAATTTTATATTTTAAATATGTGCAGTTTTTTCCTTTTTTATTAGTTCAGCATGTTCTTACATATTGAAAGGATTCATTGCTACACATTCATATATGCATATGTAATGGTAATAGTAATGGTAATGTAACTTGAGTACGATACTTATCCAGTATCTCCCCCACTTCACCCACTCCCTGCTCTCTTGTCTCCACTGTAATTCCCCCTATTACACATATAAATGTCCTTCTACACATATATTAATTTTTGAATTTTCAAGATTTAAATGCCTGTAAGAGTATTAGTTGGCTTCTTAGGGGAGTAAATTATACCATACAAAATTCATAATCCCCTTTTTTCCTCTCTCTCTCTACCCTCACACTCTCTTCTCCTCCCTCTTCCTCCTCTCCAAAGCTGTAGATCCCCAGATTATGTGATACTTCAAATTTGATGTGTCTAGTAAACAAACTTGTCTAACTTTCCACCCTATCCTTGATTCTACTCTAGCTTACACAAACAAGAGAAAACATTCAACCCTTAAGTCTCTGGGTTTGGCTTATTTTGCTCAGTATTTTTTCCATTTCCATCCATTTACCTCCAAAAAGCATGACATCATTTTTTCTAATAGAAGAGTAGAAGAACTCCATTGCATACATATACCACAGTTTTTGAAATCAGTCATCCAGCAAGGTTGATTCCATAATTTAGTATTGTAAATTGAGCTGCTACAAGCATTGATGCAGCTATGTCTTTGTAAAATGCTGATTCTAGTTCTTCTGGGGAAATACTCGGGAGTGGGGATAGCTGGGTCATAAGGTGGTTCCAGCCCTAGTTTTTTGAGGAGTCTCTACTCTGCTTTCCAGAGTGGCTGTACCAGTCTGTAGTGCAACCAGTGTGTTAGTGTTCCTTTCTCCCCACAACCCTTCCAGCATCTGTTATTGTTTTGTTCTTCATCTTTGCTGTTCTGACCAGAGTGAGGTGAAATCTTAACGTTGTTTTGATTTGCATTTCTCTGATTGCTAATGATGAAGAACACTTTCTCATATATTTATTGGCTTTTTAAACTTCCTCTGTGGAGAAGTTTCTGTTTAGTTCCATAGCCCATTATTGATGGGATTGTTTGTGGTTTTGGTATTGTTTTTTTGAATTCTTTATGTATTCTGGATATACAAATGTTGGTGGTATAGCAGGCCATGATTTTCTCCCTTTCTGTAGGTTTCTTCTTGGTACTCTTGACTAATTCTTTAGCTATGCAGAAGCTTCTTAGTTGAATGGCATCCCACTCATTGATTGGCACTAACTCTTTTGTTGTGCCAGTCTTGTTAAGGAAGTCCATGCCTACACCAATGTGGTAGAGTGTTAATCCTATTTTTGTTTCTAACAGTTGTAATGTTGGATTAATTCCTAAATCTTTTATCCATTTCAATTTGATTTTTGTGCAGGGTGAGATATAAGGATCTAATTTCAATTTTCTGCATATGGCTTTCCAGTTTGTTCAGTACCATTTGTTGAACAGGCTATCTTTCCTCCAAGCTATATTTTTCCCTCCTTTGTTGAATTTCAGATGGTTAAAGATTTGTGGATTTGTGTCAGTGTCTTCTGGTCTATACCATGCCTATTATGATACCAGTACCATGCTCTTTTTGTCACTATAGCTCTATAGTATAATTTCACGTCAGGTATTGTGAAACATCCTGCGTTTTTCTTTTCTTTCTTCTTTTTTTTTTTTCTTTTTGCTGTTAGTTTGCTTTTGTTTTTTGTTTAGTAATGCTTTGGCTATTCTTGGTTTCTTGTTGTTCCAAATGAACTTGAGAATTTATTTTTCCATATCTGTAAAGAATGACATTGGTATGTTGATGTGGATTGCATTGAATCTGTATAGCACTTTTGGCAGAATGGCCATTTTCATTATATTAATTTTGCCTAACCAAGAACATTGAATGTCTTTCCAACTTCTCAGGTCTTCTTCAATTTCTTTTTTCAGTGTTCTATAGTTTTCACTGTAGAGATCTTTTACCTCCTTTGTTGGATTAATTCCCAAGTATTTTATTTTTATTTTTTTGAGGTGATTGTGAATGGAATGGATGTCCTAATTTCTTCTTCGGATGAATTACTCTTGGAGTATAGGAAAGCTATTGATTTCTGGGTGTTGATCTTGTATCTTGCCACATTGATAAATCCATTTATGAGCTCCAAATGTCTTCGGATGGAGCTTTTGGGGTCTTCTAGATATAGTATCATATTATCAGCAAATAAAGATAGTTTAACCTCCTGTTTTCTTATTCCTATCCCTAAAATTTCCTTCTCTTGTCTAATCACTCTGGCTTAGGGTTTTGAGTACTATATTTAATAAAACTGGTGAGAGTGGACAACCTTGTCTTATTCCCAAGTTTAGTGGGAAACCTTTCAGTTTTTCTCCATTAAGTATAATGTTGACTGAGTGCTTGTCATATATGGCTCTTACAAAGATGAGGTAAGTTCCTTGGATCCGTATCTTTTCCAGATTTTGAGCATAAATTGATGTTGGATTTTATCAAAGGCCTTTTTGGCATCAATTGAGATGATCATGTTTTTTGTCTTTAATTCTATTTAAGTGGTATACCACATTTATTGATTTGTGCATGTTGAACCAGTCCTACATCTCTGGAATGAAGCCTACTTGATCATGATGTATTATCTTTTAGATACGTTGTTGAATTTGGTTTACTACAATTTTATTTAGGATTTTGTATGTATGTTCTATTTGTCTATAGTTCTTTTTCCTTGATGTGTGTTTTTTGGGTTTTGGTATCAGGGTTATGGTTACCTCATATAAAGTGTTTAGGAGGATTTTATCCTTTTCACTCTCATGGAATAGCTCAATAAGGAAAGATGTTAGTTCTTCTCTAAAGATCTGGTAGAATTCTGCTGAGAATCCATCAAGTCCTGAGCTTCTCTCTCTCTCTCTCTCTCTCTCTCTCTGTTTTGAATGCTTTTAATTGCTTTTTCAATTTCACAACCTGATATTGGTCGGTTTAGGTTTTCAATATCCTCCTGTGTCATGTTGGGAAAATGTCATATATTTGTGGGAATTTTTCCATGTCTTCCAGGTTCTCCAACTTGGGAGTAGTATATTTTTTGTTTTGTTGTGGCTGTTTTTTTTTTTTTTTCAAAGTAGGTTCTTATTATCCTCTGGATTTCAGATGGGTCAGTGGGGATCTCTCCATTTTCTGTTCTGATTTTGTTAATGTGCCTCATTTTGATTTTTCTTTTGGTGAGATTGGCTAGAGGTCTGTCAGTTTTGTTTTTTCAAAGAAACAACTCTTTGTTTCATTGATTCTTTGTATTTTTTTATTCTCTGTTTCACTGATTTCAGCTCTGATCTTGATTATTTCCTGTCTTCTACTGGATTTGGAATTGAGTTGTTCTTTGTAGGGATTGAGGTGGAGCACAAGCTTATTTATTTTTTATTTATCAAGATTTTTAATGAAGGCACTCAGTGCTTTAATTTCCTCTTAAGAATGCTTTTATAATGTCTTAGAGATTTTGATATGTTGTGACTTTATTCTCATTTGTTTCCAAGAATTTCTTGATTTCTGCTTTCACATCCTCCTTGATCTATTCTTCATTTAAGATGGTATTATTCAATCTCCATGTATTTATGATTATTTTTCTTGCTATTAATTACTAGGTTCATGCTATTATGATCTGACAGAATATATCAGATTATATCAACTTTTTTGTATTTGCTAAGATTTCCTTTGTGGACTAAAATATGATCTATTTTGGAGAAGGATCCATGTATGGCCAAGAAGAAGGTAAACTAAGTAGATTTGAAGTGGAATATCCTATAGATGACTGTTACGTTTATTTGAATCATAGAGTTGTTTAGGCTGGAGATAGCTTTATTGATGTTTTTGCTTTGATGATGTGTCTGTTGGTGATAGTGGTGTACTAAAGTCCCCCAGTATTATTTTGTTGGAATCTATATGTAGTCTTAAGTCATACCACATATTTTTACCACGTATTTGGAAGCATTGGTGTTTGGGGCATAGATGTTTACTATGGTTTTGTCTTCTTGATATAGTTACCTTTATTAAGATGTAGTGGCTTTCTTTTTCTCTCTTGACTAATTTTTGGTTGAAATCTACTTTGTCAGATATAAGTATTGCAACACCATCTTGTTTTCTTGGGCCATAAATCTGGTAGATTATTTTTCCCCATCCATTCACCTTCAATTTGTGGTTATCTTTGACTGTGAGATATTGTAAGCAGCACATTGCTGGATCTTGTTTTGATCTAGTCTGTTAATCCTTGTCTTTTGATTGGGGCATTGAGACCATTCACATTGAATGTTAGAACAGTTATGTGGTTGTGGTTCACTGCCATTGTGATTATTTTGGTGTATTTTGTTCTGACTTGGTTATCTTTTAGTACAGTGTACTTCTATTGAGTTTCCACTGTGTGTGGGTTTTGGAGTTTATCTTTGAATATTCTTTGTAACAATGGTTTTCTGTTCACAAATATTCCAAGTTTGCTTTTATCATGGAATGTGTTTATTTCCCCTTTGTTGGGTATAGTAATCTTGGCAAAGTTGTGTTCTTTAATGGATTGGAATATCTCATTCCATGTTCTCTTCACCTTTATGATCTGAGTTGAGAAATCTGAAGTGATCCTTATTGGTTTGCTGTTGAATGTGACTTGGTGTTTCTCTTTTGGATTTTTTAATATTATATCCTTGATTTCTCTGTTAAACATTTTGACTATCATGTGTCTTGGTGAACTTCTCATTTGTTTAGTTCTATTGGGTGTCCTGTATGCTTCCTGAATGAGGATGTTTGACTTGTTTCTCATGTGGGAGAAATTTTCTTTAACTATTTCATTGAGAATATTCTTTATGTCATTCAGTTGAATGTAAATGTTTTCCTCTATCCCAATTAATATCAGATTATTTATTCTTATTTCATCCCAGAGTTCTTGAAAGTTTTGATCATGCTCTGTAATTTTTTTCTTTTGGTCATCCATGCAGTCAAGCTTACTGTCTGTCATTATTGGAAGTTCTTTCTTCAAGGGTTGAGATTCTATTGTCTATAGAGATTAATCTGTTATTAAATTCTTCCATTGAGCCTTTGATTTTGTTGACTCAGGATTTCAAGTCTAAAACTTCTGTTTTCAGTGTATATTTCTTTGTTAACATTTTTCATCTTCTGGGTTTGCTCTCTTATTTCCTTCTTTAGATCTTCTTTGAGTTCTTTGTTTTAGTAGTCATATCATTGACAATTTTTTCTGGGTTTTTATCCCACTTCCTATCCACAGACTCCATGTTTGGGGAGTTGTGGATTTGAGGCAAAGCTTTTCTAGCCTGATTCCTCAGTTTTGGAGAATTTCTTGTTGGATCCTGAATTGAAGTAAGTTCTTTTTCACTTTATTTTGTATGTGAGCCTTCATGTATAATCTGTTTGATCTGTGAAGTATGGGTTGGTACTTGGAAGCAGGTACTGACACTCCTCTCTGGTTGTTCCCCTGTGAGTTCTTGTTCATGGGTTGGGGATTTTTGTCCCCTCTGTTACTTGGATTATGGTTCTCTCAGGATAGTTGAGTAAATATCAGGTTCCCTAACTTGTGAACTGTTTTTGACCTTTATAATATCCAAAGCCTCCCAAGATAAGGAAATGCAATCAAAATGAACATCAAATGAATACAATTCACCACATTATACTAATTACTTTGTTCCTTCTATAACTATTACAATGGTAATTACTGTCTACAAGAAAAATAGTAGGTTTAGCAATTACCTCCTTCAAGGAAAAATATCTACAATCAAATAAGAAAGAGGAGGAAAAAGGAAAGAAAGAAAAGCTAATTTAAAGAGAAGAAAAAGGAAGAAAAAGATACTATACATATTTAAAGACAAAAAAAAAACAGGAAAAGTAAGGAAGGAAAAAAATCTTAAAGAAAAAATTTTGAATTGTGATGCCTGAGGTTATCTTGTTACATGTTGGGGGCAGATGGTCAGTTTACAATTAAGATTTGTTAGTAGAAACCCATAGCCAGAAGCACTGTGATCACAAGGTGGAAACTTTACAGCATTCTAAGGGTGGAGGGCAGGTTGCAGAATGGGTCTAGAGTTCAGTCACCTGGAGTTTTCTGTGCTGCTACTGCCATGAAGAATTAAAGTTAATTCATGCTCTGAAGGGCTATCCACTGCTTGCCTCCACTGGGGGAACTATAACTCCAGAGGGCTTCTAGATTCCAGGAATGGGGGTTGAGTGCAGAGAAATACTCCCTCTGCTGAATGTATATACAATTTCTCCAGTCCTTCTGGACCCAGATCCTGTGCTCTCTTGCATGCTCTGGACCCACATTAGGCAGTCATATGAACCCTCTGATTTAAGGAGTTGACTGGGCTAGGTTTGGATTCCCTGTGCTCCTCCAACCCATATCCCTCTGAGCTGGTTGATGTCTGGGTTAAACCCAGAGCTGCTTTTCTGGATTCAACCTCTGAATGTTGGCAAGGTCTTGGCAGGATTGTGGAGAAATCTCTTTTGGAGTCCTGACTTCTTCTTGCCTGCCTCTTTGGTCAAAACAGCTTCTGCCCAACCTCTTCATGGGTTGGTAGGGGACTCTTCTTTCCCTGCATCAGTGGAGAAGCCTTGGAATTGTCCCAGTTTAGGCCCAAAGAAGACTTCCTATTTGTACTCAGTCTATCTATGACAGGTGGTTAGGTCTTGGAAGGATTGTGGAGAAATCTGCTTTGGTGACCTGACTCCTTCTCACCTGCCTCTTTGGTCAAAGTGGCTACTGCGTAATCTCCTGATGGGCAGGTTGGGGAATCCACTCTCCCCTCCATAGTGGAGATGCTGAGGAGTTGTCCTGAGTTTGACCCAATGCAGCATTTCCACATGTACTTGTTCTCTGGTGGCAGAACTGATCACACTGTATCAATCAGTCTATCCCCTGCTCTCATGTTAATTGGGGAGAAAAAGTGGTCATAGTGTCCACTGGCAGGTTCTGAATCAGTTACATTTTTCCACTAGCTACACCCAAATCTCCAAATCACCAAGAATCTCCCACTGACTAGCTTTGTGTTCTAGTGAATTTTTTCCAACACTTACCTTGCAGGAAGGGAGCTTTCCAGATACTTCAAGTCAAAGGGTGTCAGTAGAAATCACATCCCTGTGGTCTGCCATCTCCAAATATGTGTAGTTTATTGGATGCCAAGTGTATCTCAACAAAGCCATCAAAAAATCACCATTACAAGAATGATATAAGCCACAGAAGAGATATTTGCAATAATTATATTTGACCTGTTTCTGGAGTATATAAAAATATTATAAATTGTTAGTAAGGAGAGAAATAACCTAATGAAACAGTGGGCAAAAAATTTCAATAGACAGTCATGATTTATACTTATATTTATATATGGATGGACAATAAGTCCTTGAGAATATGGAAATATTACACTTATCCACTAGAATGACTAAAAGTAAAATAGAATAATAACACCACGAAATGTTGGTAAGGATATTGGTGAAGAGCTGGAATTTTTATACGTACTAGTGGGACTGTAAATTGTTAAAACTGCTTGAGAGAATTGTTTGACAATTTCTTTTGAAAGTTAAACATCAATGATCCCTAGGACCCAACATTTTCTCTCCAGAGCATGTGCTCAAGGGAATGGAAAGCATATGCCCACATAAATATATGAACATGCACTGAAGCTTTATTCAAAGTTGTTCAAAACTGGAAACAATCTTTCTTTCCCTCTGGGGACTCCATTTACATGTATATTTGATGTTTACAGTTGTCCCTCAGCTTATCGATCCTCTGCTCATTTTATTTTTCAATTATAAAAGTATCTCCATTATATAATTTTGGATAGTTTCTATTGTTTTATCTTCAAATTAATAATTCTTTTTTTCCCCAGTGTTAATTTTTCCTCTCAGATGTTGAAGTTCTTGTCTCTAGAAGATTTATTTGGGTCATTTTATGTCTTCCACATCTCTAGCCATCACAGGTAGTCTTACCTCTTGAATATGGAAATTGTTATAATAATTCTTTTAATGTCCTGTTTACTAACCTTATCTGTGCAATCAGTTTCATCTGACTGATTTTTTACCTTGTTTGGAGTCATACTTTAGTGCTTCTGGATGCTAATTCTGCTAATTTCTGAATGAATGTTAGACAATGTGAATTTTACTTTTATGAGTGTTAGATATATTTATATTTATATAAATATTTTTTAGTTTTGTTCTGGGGCATATTTGCATTACTTACATTTTGACCCTTTAGCACTTGTGTTTGAGTTTTGTTATGTGGACCTGGAGCAGCCTTTATTCTAGGGATACCTGTTTCTCAATACTCCAGCTAAATCCTTCTAAGAACTCTACTCAATGTCCCATGAATGATAAAGTCTTGCAGTCTGGCTGGCAGGAACTACTGATATTATTCTTCTAATCTTTTCAAACAGTTCTTTCCTTGGGTCTGGTAGTGTCCTTAACAAACGTGCTGATTGATAGTCAGGTAAAGACTGAGGGGAAGACTGGAGCAGGACCCTCAGCAGATTTCTCTTCTCTTGTCTCTGATTCTCTACTCTACAAACACTTGCAACATAGAATCTCACCTGTTCCCAGTGCCAGGAGACCACAGAACTCTGCCTGAGAGCCTTCCCTCTGCACTTTGGCCAGAGACTCCCTCCCTCCAGGCAGCAAACAGGGGCAAAGGTAGGGCTCCCTGCATTTCTTATCCATCACTCAGGGCTCACTGTTTTTCATTGCTTGATGCCCAAAGTCTTAACAATGATGTTACATACTGTGTCCAAATTTTTAAAGATTTCAGAAATAATAAGTAAAATATCTGAATTTCCCAGAAACTCTTAATCTTATAAATAAATAGGAAGTTTACAAATAATACTTAGTAATAAGAGTCCAGTGATAGGTTGAGGTCAGGGGAGAAAGAAGGATGAAGGCATATAAGTGGCCAATATCTTCTGATTTGAAAATGTAAAAGCATACTATATTGAGTGTACCTCTCAAACTGAAAATATTATCTTATATGGCAAAAGGGACTTTGCAAATATGATTAAGCACTATAAGGATATCAAGATGGGAGATTATCTTGGATTATTTGAGTGGATCTAGTGAAATAAGGCTGTCCTTAGAATGAGGCAAGAGAGTCAGGAACATGACAATGTAAACTTCCTATTTCTTTAAAGATTATGAGATTTTTGGAAAAGAAATGTGACAATGGTCAGAGTGATGGAGATGTTGGCTGTTTGGAGACCAGCTTCTAATAATCAAAGGCTAGAAAAGGCAAGGAAAAAGATTTTCCCTAGAGCTTCCCAAAGAAACACAGCCCTTCAGAAATCTTGATTTTTTTACCCTAGCAAGACCCAGTTTAAATTTTAGAACTCCAGAACTATAAGATGATAAATTCATGTTTTTTTTAAACCACAGCTTGTGATAATTTGTTATAGCAGCAACCAGAAAATTATACAGGTGCTGACTAGAAGGGTTGTTTTTTTTGCTCCTACACTAACTGTGAGGTTGACATGGTAGTAAACATCCCCTCTGCAGACTTCCTTATAGAGTGTTAAACCTTCTTTACCTGCTGGTGTATGAAGAACCAAACTCAAAGTATGTGTTACCATCTGTCAGCCTTTATTGCTGAAGTAAGTGGATCAAAAATAAGGGTTGTTCCTGGGCAAGCACTTGTAGCAACGTTGACTTCCTGTGAATCCGACTATGTCCTTAATCTTCACCCCCACCTCCACAAGGAACCCAACTAGCACAAGGGTGAGAGGGGAGCAATGGGATTACAAGACCTAGAATTAGAGATCATCTAGTTTTTTCAGCACTATGAACATAACACCCTCACCACATTGATAAAATTTAAGTCTACTGTTGAAACATCCATGTGCAGAAACATGGGTTTACATATGAGAAACTATGGGATTTGCTATATGTTACGCCCTCGGCCACGGTTCTCCTCCGTATTTGATTTCCCTTTGTTTGAAGTAATTTTATAGCATTTATTCAGTGAACTCCTTGTCATGATACCTGTGTGTCTACCTGAGGTTAAGCCACAACACTTCTTTACTGATGAAAATTTCTTAATAAGGAACACAAGTTGTCTGTCTAAAGATTCCAAGTACTCTTAAGTCCTTTGTCCTGGTAATTGCTTTAAGGGCCAGTGACTGATGAGATAAAATGCAGAGAGCTGAGCACTTTCATTCCTGTCCCTGGTGGGAATGGAGCCAGGGGGTAATGGTTGTCACCTCCAGTTGTTCTCTGTGTGTGGGGATATGCACAGACAAGCAATGAGCTGATCCTGCACATGCATTGTGTTGGAGAACTTTGCTGCTGGCTAAACAGAAGGGCACATTGTTGAGCCTAATCCCAATTCACTTGGCTTCTCTGTGAGAAGTGAATAATGCACCACAACCTCTTATGTCCGGGGATCATGCTCTAAGTCTAGGCAGAGCTAGGTGGAGACTTCTTTTTTATTTTTAATCTTTTTTTTTTTTTTGGCCTGTTCATAAGGTCCTTATGCAACAAGCCAAAACATGATTTCAAAATAGACTAGATGGGACAAGAAAGATGTTCATGGGCAGAATTAGGTTTAAAGTGTCTTAAATCTGTCTGGTTAATTTTATTTGATTTACCAGATCAGTTCTGTTTCATTAATACAGTGTCTACACAGATTTTTTTAAAAAGTACAAATTTTTAAAAAAATGAGATATTTGAGCTTTCCATTCTTGACTAAATGGAACCAAAGAACTGGTTTGCTGACTTCCTTTTCTCTGTTTTTATTTGAGTCAATTGGAAGAATTCATTCATTTTCATTTATATAAAAAAGTTTCCAATTAGATAAGTATTCAACGTGTAGTTGTATTATGTCTCTCTCTCTCTCTCTCTCTCTCTCTCTCACACACACACACACACACATCTTTTCTCATCTATTCCTGCCATCTCCTAATCTGTGAGATGCCCCCTATGGCATCAAACAATACTAGTGGAATTGAGTAGCTGATCATTCTGATTTAATGGTCCACTTAGCTCTCAGAATAGTGGTATCTGGTTCTCCATTGTGAAATAGTGGCCCCAGGTTGGGAAGAGCTTGAAGAAATCTGGCTGATAGGAGGACTGTGGGGGTGGAAAATCTTTGGAAACCTGTAGAGCAGGAGACTGCATGCTGATCCTATGAATTCTGGTGAGGCAGGTGAGAACAATTCTAAGAAGGAGGAGTTCAGTTTGCTCCTAGGTGTTAGATAATTAAGTAAAGAGAGTTTAACTAAGAGAAACACAAAGGATGGAATAGGTGAATAACTTGAGTCATTAGTCAGGTGCTTTCTTAAAACAATTTTGTCTTGAGACTAGGAAGTCCTAGTAGAACAGGCTCTCCTTCATTAATGGTTACAAAGCTACAAAAGATGATCCAGTCTTAATCTTGGAATTGTAACTGAAAAATCAATATTATAACATCTAAGCCATTTATATATAAGTATCCTTACTGCCATTATTTTAATCTAGCAAATGAATTATTTATCACCTATTATGTGCAAAGCACCTGCTAGGCAGTCAGAGTTCATAATGGTCAAGGCAGAAATGATTCTTCTCTCTCATGGAGCTTAAAACTTTGGGAGAGATGAATGTGGTAGCCTTAAGCATGGTTGTCCAACCCCCAGAACCTGTGAATATGATATATCGCATAGTAAAAAGGGAATTCGCAGATGTGATTAAATTAAGGATCTTTAAATGGGGAGATTACCCTGTATTATCCAAGTGGGCCAAATGTAATCACAAAGGTCCTTACATGAGGGAGGCAGGAGAATCAGAGTCAGGAACAGAAGACGTCACAATGAAGCAGAGGTTGGAGAGGAGAGATGTTATGCAGCTGGATATGCAGATGGAGGAAGGGGCCATAAGCCAAAGAATGCAGGTGATCTTTAGCATCTGGTAAAGGCAAGAAAGTGGAGTCCTCTCTAAAGCCTCCAGAAGGAGCATGGTAACAGTGACAACTTGGCTTAGGCCCATGAAACGCATTTCAGATTTCTGACCTCCAGAACTGTAAGATAATCAATTTTCATTGTTTTAAGACACTGAATTTATAGCAATTCGTTACAGCAGCAATAGAAAAAAAATATTACCACGTCATTCTCCTTGTGATGGAGGGACATCTAAGAACACAACCAGGAAGCAAAAGAGAGACCCCAGCTGAACAGGGGCCAAGCCAGTGCCCCTCAATTTCTCCTATTCTGTGGCAGACCTAGAGATGAGCTGGCCAGGAGAAGATGGGAGGTGATGTCACAGGCAGGAGAATAACCTTGGCAAAGGTCCAGATTCCTAAAGTAATTTGATGCACCAGTGACTAGGAGAAGGCCAGAGAGTCTGCCGCACCAGGAGGATGGGATCAACTGCTGCAGGAGCATCAGAAAGGAGCAGCTTCTTGATGGCTTCATGCAAAGATTTTAGGCTTTATTCTAAAGGAAAAGGGCAACCTCTGAAGGGCAGAAATAAATGGGTGTGATGATGATCAATGTGACTGCTTGTGGGGGATGGATATGAGGAAGGAAGAGAAGGTAAGCAGATGCCAGATGAAGATGGCCACCTGCATCCCAGTGATCGGGGACAAATAGGTGCCAGTGATGGGAATAATTCTATAAAACAGTTCCACTGTGCTGACCCCCACATGCTTTCTCTTCCAAGGAGCAATTTACCTGCAGCCCTGCCTGACTTAAGTGGACAGGATATATCACATCCCTCAGCAAACTGTTATCGGCAGGAGAAATGCAGGCCTGAAACAATGTTGATAAGAGCAATCCATGTTACCCTGTGGGGGGAGACCTCTGTGACCCTTTTCATAGACCAGATCCTAAAACTCAGGGAGATGAGGACAATTCCTCCTAACCATAAAATCTGTAAGAATTTACGGTTATGAATCCAGTTAGAACCAGTCAGCATGGGTCAAAATGACCTACAGTTGTCATGGCAGTACAGATTTGGAAGTCTGATATCTTGCTAATGTAAGTCAAAAGTAAAGAGGTAGACCTGGGCAGGAATCTCTGGAAACTTCTCTGGGGTCATCAAGAAAAGAGGACTGCAGGAGAGGCACACTGTCCCTCTCCTCTCTGAGAGGACCCCTGTCTCCCTTGAGTGTGACCCCTTTCCCTTTTCCTTATCCCTTGCATAAATTCATGCGTGTTACTCTGAGTGACATGTCTGAAATCTTTCTGATTTGATTGCAAGAATTGGCATTTGAAGGGGGGAAGGTCTTCATGCTGCCTCAGTTTCCCAAAAGGCCCAAGCACTGTAACTGCACAGGAAGATATGGAAGTTTAGGCAAGTATAGTGGCAGTGAGAGGGAGGGAAGCAGATATATTTTGGAGGTAGTATCCACCAAACTCAGTGATTGATTGGTTGAATCACTAATTTATTTAACCAACAATTCTTTTTAAAATGTTCTATATTCAGATTAGTATTCCATTACATGACTGTATCATAATATGTTTACCAATTCTCCTAGTGATGAACATTTGAGATTAGTCCAATTTGCAGTTATTATGAATACCTTTGCCATCAATATTTCTCTTTGATAAATACCTAAGAGTAAGACTGCTGGATTACAGAGGAGGTATATATTTAACTTTCTATGTAAGTGGTAGGGATTAAATACAGGGGTGCTTAACCACTTAACCACATCTCCAACCCTTTTTATATTTTATTTTGAGACAGGGTCTCTCTCTAGGATGCTTAAGGATTTGCTAAGTTGCTAAGGCTGGCTTTGAATTCGCCATCCTCCTGCTTCAGCCTCCTGAGCTGCTGGGATTACAGGTGGGTGGCACTGTGCCTGGCTTGTATTTTTAACTTTTTAAGAAACTATGGGGATTACAGTTGTGCACCACAGCACTCAGCCTTCCAGTTTTTGTTTTTTTTTTTAAATCACCAGACTTAGAAATTTACATTGGCCTCATCCACTCCAGACAATGCAAGCATTTCCCCCTTGCCTATTCCCATTTTGTTTAGTTTTGTTTTTGACTTTTCAGATCATTGTCTGAGAATTCCGTATAAGAGATATGCTTCACATCAGGGAGATCAGTGCAATCACTGTTTTTCAAAGTGATTGTACCATTTCAAACTCCCTTGATGATGTATTAGACTATAAGGGTGGCCAGAGGATCTAACATGTTCCCTCAAACCAAAGAACAGCAGGTTAAGCTCTTTAACTGGTTACTTGTGTTTTGTGTGCTGAGGGAAATGAAGAGGTGAAAACAAGGTCATAATCATAGTCCCATGAGTACATTCTCTGGAAATCAGAACCTCTTGGTTCCTTGGATAGAGGAGATAGATAATAACAACCAAATTACTTCCAAATCAATCTAGAGTGTGTACGCTTGCAAATGTATAGAGACCATATTTCACCACACCAAATAATAAGACAGGATTAGAAACTCAAACTTCAGAAATCAATTCCTTTTTGACTCTTCTAGGTGGGGAATCTGAGTCCTCGAGCTTTTGGCAGATGCACATTCTTCCCCTAGTGAGTAGAAACAGACGTCTTGTCTTAAGCCACATGGTGACACATTCTGTATGTTGGTTCCATCCTTCAGATCTTCCCCACTCCTATTTTTAGCCTCCAAATTTGTGAGTGCAGGCCAAGGTCTCCTCTCCACTCTCTCATCACTTACTGAACTAAATGCTTTCTGTCGTTTGTCCCTCAAAATCTTTCTCCAGAAGAGAACATGTGCTGCCCAAGAATATTCTTCAAAGCAGAATTTGGAATGTTAGAAAGGATGCCAACCAGAAAGGACACTGTGACAAAAAAGGTTAAAACAGGACTGTCCCAAATCCGTCATCATGTTCTATACAGCCACTGCTTCTGAAACCTAAGTGAATCTACATAGAAAAGCAAAGAAAGAACCAAGCAAGATGATTTTCCTAGCCAAAACAAAGTGAATATATAGAAGCCAAAGACCAAGTAAACCAGGAAGTTTTGAAGAGGAGTTTACAAGAGAATAACTTTGAATAGCTATGGCCTGTAAGAAAATTGGAGAGGTGAAGGAAGAGTTGTTAAAAAAAAAAAATGCTTTGATGGATTAGAAATGGATTCCTCTTACCTAGGGAGCAAGTGTTCTTTTCGTTTAGGAAAAGAGGGATGGTGGTATCAATGGTGGCTCCCTCCAAAGGTATGCCCTCCCATCACCTGTGAATTCGAACTTGTTTTGCAAAGGGGTCTTTGCAGATGCAATTAAGTTAAAGACCTTGAGTTGAGATCATCCTGGGTTATCTGAGTGGGTGCTATATCCAGTAATCAGTGTGTTTGTTAAGAGAAAGGCAGGAAAGGAGAAGCCATATGAAGACACAGGCAGAGACTGGACCTCTGCAGTCACAGGCCAAGGAATACCTGGGGCCACCAGATGCTGGAGGAAGCAAAGAGATTCTCCTTTACCGCCTTCAGAGAGAACAAAGTCCAGTCAACATCTTAACTTCAGGCTTCTGGTCTCTAGAATGGTGAGAGAAATAGCTTCTGTTGTTTCAAAACCATCTAGTTTGAGGACATTTGTTACACTGCCCAGGAAATTAATATAGATTGGAAGGTAGAGTGAACAGATAAAACTATAATCCTTGTTGAGGTCTTGGGGTGGGTCCGGAGGAGGCAGTGAAAACACAGATGTGGAAAGATGGGACTGGATTTAAATGTGCCAATGTAGAAACAGTGAAATTAAAGGGCAAAGGGAAAAACAAAGACAAAAATTATCTATGGGGTCAGCTCCTCTTAAAGAACCATTGCTAGGGTGACCCCAGGACCGCTTTCTCATACTGCTTCCACATTAGCCACCTAGTTTGGAAACAATATCCAGTTAGACACTGGGAGAAAACTACTTCCTCCATCTCTCCTGCAGGTTCCATAAATACATGAAACTTCTTCATTTAGTTCAGGCTCATTACCAGTGGAGCAAGCCATGCAATTCAGTTCTTTTAATCATTTTTCTCATTATTTTTCGTTCTCTGTTTTAGTTGTCTCATATTTCTTCACTTCTGTCAACCAGTCCCCTGGTTATACATTTTTCTTGTCATTTGCTTTGGAAAAACAAAACTAAATAGCATAATTAGTATTGCTTATATGAAATATGTGACTTTTAGGTGGAGGAAAAGCTGCTATTAATTGCTGATTCATGTTGTAAACATCTTTGACTCTGGAGTGCACTGAATTTTTAGTCCCTGCAAGACCTGCCGTGGTTTCCACTGGAGCTCTGACTGTTACGAAATGATGACTCAGCCCTGTCTGTAACAGAGGGGTCTAGATGTGGGGCATGCATTTTTAAGATCAGGGACACCAGAGTCTTGTCATGGGAAGAATCCCGCTGAATTTCTGTTCCACATTATCTATGTAGGTGTTATGGTTTGGATATGAGGTACATCCCCCAAAAGCTCCTGTGTTAATGAAAGAATTTCAGACTGAAATGATTTGACTGTGAAAGCTGTAACCTATCAGGGAATTAATCAATTTGACAGATTTACAATTTGAATGGACTAATTGAGTGGTAACTGTAGGCAGGTAGGGTGTGCATGGAGGAAGTAGGTCACTGGTGGTGTGCCTTTGGGTTTGATTTTTTGTCCCTGGATCTTGCTTACATTCTCTCTGCTTCCTGGCTGTCATGCGCTGAGCAGATTTCCTCTTCCATGCCCTTCTGTCATGATGCTCTGCTTCACCTCAGGCCCACAGCTCTGGAGCCAGTGGGCCAGGGACTGAACCTCCGGAACCATGAGCCCAAATAAACTTTTCCTCCTCTAAATTCTTATTGCCAGGTATTTTAAGCTGGCTAACAACAAGTATCTATATTTCATTTTTCAACCTAAAATTTTTAAAAGGAGGCTATTTAATTCTGAAAAAATAATAACTATTAAAATATAATCTCCTCAATCCAGGAATATTTAGTGTTTCAGGATGATTTTCCTCTATCAAATCAAGGTTTTGTTTTTGTTTTTTTAAAAAACAGTTTTATACACTATGTTCTTGAGCGCCAACCTCTAGTGTCATGGCATGGAATTGCTAAGTTTGACTCAAGTTTAAAATTGGGTTTGAACTGAGAGGCATGTGAAATGGTGCAATGTGGTGGTTGAGACCAGAATTCTAGATTGAAATGATCTGTGTCCACAGTGCAAACACTCCCCAGTTCTGTCACCTAGCCTATGTGAGAACAGGATGTTGTAGAGTTGATTGAGAAGGCATGATGTGCAGTGCCAGACCCACAGTAACTGCTCATTAAACATGTTATTTTGAATAAAACAAGGTAGATTTCCACATGACATGGAATGGAAATCCACTCCTTTCTTCTTTTTGAAGTCTGAGTTCTGTGACTTAGGCAGAAAGCTTAGGATGGGGTTACAATAACTCTTTCTAGGTTCTTCACCTATAGCCCTCATGGTCCACTGGAAGGCATGTGGTTTTCCCTACTCTGTGCCAGCCTTGGGCTGTGGGGCTCTTGGTTGAGGTTTCCAAGTGTGACATGCAATGTCCAGCCTCTCTGGTGTATGAGTTTTCTCACACCCTGATGCAGATTCCAGAACAGTCCAACCTCTAAGCCTTGGGATTGGACCCTTGAATCCAGAGGAACTCCTTTAGACTACCCAGTCCCATGGCTTCAAGGGCCTGATTTTGGAAAATGAACACTTGTCAACTCTCTCCTGGACCCAAGGGAAATTAGATCACTGGAGGAATACCCCTGGCCACTCTTCCAAGTGTTAAATTCTGTCTCCGAGGGTCTACAACAGAGGAAACACATGATGAGGGCTTTATTTAACTGTATTTACTATCAGTCTTTGGCAGTGAGGTAGCATTGCAAAGCCTTTAGAAACCTAGATTAGAAAGACACACTTTCCAGGTTCAAATCCGAATTCATCACTTACTCTAAATCTGTTCTTGGAGTTAAGGTGGCCAGATAAAATGCAGGATGACTAGTTATATTTGAATATCAAATAGACACAGAATTTTTATTACAAGTATAATCCAGGTATTAAATATAATATTTGTTTAGAAATTTTTTGGAGCAGATAACATATGGGACACCAAAAAATCTTCCTTTGTTATTCTGAAATTCACCTTTAACTCGGCATCTGCTATTTTCATTTGCTAAATCTGGCAACTCTATTTTGTACAAGACCTTTAACCTTTCTGGGTCTTAGCTTCCTTGTTTGCAAAAATGGAGATAAAAAGGGTATTGAATTCTGAATATCTATCTCACAGAATTGTGAGGATCCAATGAATTGCTATTTGTTATTTGCCTAGAACAGGACTTGGCAGGTAATAAGCAATTTTTAACTAAGTGAACAACCCAACCAATCTTTAGTTTAAGTTATCTAAACATGCTTTACATTAATAACCATGTTACCTTGTTCTACAAGAACACAAGATTCCCAGTCTCTGGGAACAGCAAAATCCAGCCCCTAGCAATGCATCAGGAGCTAGTTCTTCATGCTGTGGTAGGAGGATCCCACCTCCCCTGTGGGGTGTGAAATGCAGAAACAAGCACTTTAACAGATCAAAGGAACACAGGAAGAGTCTGAGTGAGGCAGGTGGTAAGCCTAGCAGAGATGCATGGGCTCCCTGTCCCTTGGTAAGGAAATGACCTGACCCCAAACCGTTCCCAGTCAAAAGACTGCATGCATGTGCCTGACTTTCCCCCATAGAAACAAATGCACCTGATCAGAAGGTGGCACCACTGGAAAAGCAGAAAGGAAGCATGTGTCCAGTTACTAAGTCCTCAAAAGCAGAGGACACTAGACTCAGCTTCTGCAGAATTCAAATTAGCATCAGAACCCAGATAGGGATAGGGGAAGATAGTGCAATAAATGTGATCTAGCTTTCCTAGGTACATGTGTGAATATACCACTGTGAGTCTCACCATGGTACACATCAACAAGACACAAATTTAAAAACCTAAGTAAAAAGCAGGAAAACAGTAGACCAGAGGGAAGGGAATGGGGGACGGAGGAGAGGGAAAGGGGAAGCACTGGGGCCTGAATTAGAAAAAATTATTTTCCACACTTTTATAATTATGTCAAAATGAATCCTATTGCTATGAATAATATAAAATAACCAAGAATATGTGAAAATTTTAAAAATAATAAAAATAAGGGATCTGGAGCAGTGGTTCAGCGGTTTCGGCGCTTGCCTGGCAAGCACAAGGACCGGGGTTCAAACCCCAGCACCACCTACACAACTGAGTGTTGGAGCAACTAAAGCCATGTGAAAACCTAAATAGAGTTGTTTCTCTCTTACTCTGTCTCTCACTGTCCTCTCTCTTTAAAAAAAAAATAAAGAAGAAGCAACTTTAAAAAAAAAGAAAGAAATTCCTCCCCTGACCATTTGTGTCCTTAAACTCTGAAAGCCGCTCTCAGACTTCACTCCTCAGTCTCTACTGCAAGGAGACTCTGTTCCAAGTTGCAGGAGCCATTCAATGACTTGGAGGTGGCAGAGTCTCTGCCTCCTTGACCCAGAGCCCATGATTTCATGGACTGTGCTTCACAGGAAAAAAAGAAACCTAGGATCCCTGTGCTAAAGAAATACAGATGTCCTGGTACTCTACTTATCTACACTATACAACAAATACCCCAAAACCCAGAAGCTCAAAAGCAATTAATACTCCCTCTCAATCCAGTAGGGCTTTCTTGATGGTGTCAGTAGGCTGCAGCTGGCTGGAGGCTCTGCTTGAGTCAGTAGTGGGGATAGGGGGTTCAGTCTTCTTTCATGTAGATCTCTCTGTCTGCTGCTTGGGCTGCCTCACAGCATGGTGGCTTGGTTCCAAAAGCAGGATTCCAAGAGTGAACATCTCAAGATGGAGAAACTAGAAACTTCTAGGCCAAGAAAGGGCTGTACTCCAAAATGGCATAACTTCCTTTCATAATATTCAGTTGGTTTAAGTAGTTACGGATTCATGCCAAAGCAAAATGGAGAGGAGACTACACAAAAGAATGAAGACCAGAGGTGGTGGTTCATTAGGGTTGTTCAAAAAATAGAGTCTGCCACTCTGATTTTTTAAGTTCTACAATACTCCCCCAAACAATTCTCTGCCTCAGGTATACTATTCAATTGGACACAGATGTCAGTATTCAACTCACTGTACTGTTTTGTGGGAGTGAGGGGATTTTTTTCTACTTAAAATGTTCACAGTTGAACAGACAGAACAAACAAACAAGTACATAAATTCTAGTGAAAGGCATAATAGGAACACTTGCTATTTATATAAATCAAAAAAGAAAAAGGATTTAATGGAGGGAAAAATCATTTCAAGCTACTGAATTATGGAAAAGTTTCATGGAAAGTTACAGGGAATGTGCTTATAAATTATAAACCATTATAAAAAATAAGAAGTTACCATTGCTGCTATTAGTGTTATAAAATCATTGCCTCTTCAAAAATTGTACTCAGGGGCCACTACTTCCTCTAAGTAGAGTGAACCAATGTATTCCCTTCATAAAAGCATACTAGTCAAGTGTTTGGGTTCTGAAGTCAGCTGCGTGACACTGGGTGAGTCCCTTAACCTCTGAATGCTTCAGTGTCATGACCTTACAGTGGAGAAAATGATACTACCTTCGTCATAATGTTTTTGTGATTTAATGTGTAGGGGGGGCGGGGTGCTAGAGTGGTGGCTCAGTGGTAATGGTGCTTGTCTGGCATGCGTGAGGATGTGGGTTCAAACCTCAGCACCATGTACACAACTAAGCGTTGGAGCAACAAAAGCCACATGAAAAACTAAAATAAAAATTGATTCTCTTTCTTTTTCTCTCTCTCTCTCACACACACACACACACACACACACACACACACACGTTTGTATGAGGTGTTCAGAGCAGTGTGTGGCACATAAAAATGCTCAGTGGGTGTTAAATGTTGTTGACAACTTCGAGGAGGCTGAATAATGCCCCCACCCCAACGATGTCCACTTTCAAAGGAACCTGTGAATGTGACACCTTACATAGCAAAGGGAACTTTGCAGATGTGCTAATGTTTCGTATCTTGAGATGAGAGAGTATGTGCTGAATTGTGCAGATGGGCTCAGTGTAATCACAGGGGTCCTTAAAAAAGGGAGGAAGGAAGGTCAGAGAAGGAGATGGAAGTTTTTTAAGCAGAGCTTGGAGAGATGGAAAGAGGGAACTATAACCCAGAAAATTAAAAAAAAAAAATAGATTCTCCTCGAGAGCCTGTGGAAGAAACCATCCCTGCTGACTAGTTTTGGACTTCTGACTCCCACAACTATAAAATAATAAATTTGTGTTGTGTTAACTTGCTAAATTGTTATAGCAGCAACAGGAAATCAATGCACTGTTGACGATGTGGGTGCTGCTGCTGCTAACCTGCAGCCAGGTACCTCCCACAGACAATCAAGAGGAGTGCGAGCTCTCCCACCCTGGGGCAATCTACAGATAAGGGCTTGATGAACACCCAGCCTCCGTGCATTCGATTCAATCAAGATGTCAAGAATGTTTTTCTTTATATTTCTAAGCCACTCATTCAAACATCAAAACAATGCTAACTACTTGGCATTTATATTTCATGACTTGTTTTTGAGCATTTTCATCAATATTTCATTATGAAGTCATGAGTTTTACTTTAATTATATATTTTGTAAGGTTTTCAGCATGCTGAAGCATGATTTTTTCTTTTGTATTGCTGTCAGTGGTAGGTTCTTTCTCATTTGGGTTGTGCATGCCCAAATACGTTATAGCAGACAGCGGGGAGAAGAGTTCCACGCAAGAAATTACTAGCAACTCACATCTGCAATGCACTTTACAGTTTACTTTTTTTTGTAGCCTTATGTGACTGTACTCTCACAACATTCTTGTGAGTGGAAAATAAGACTTTGGAAGGTTGAGAATGAAGTATGAATGTGGCATAGCTAACAAGTGGTGGGGTCAGGTTTTCACACGGGCCTTCTGATTCTAAAATCAATACCTTCAAAAATTTTCAGAAAAAAATCCAGCATTTTTCATTTGGAAAATGAGGCTTCTCCTCTGTCCCTGCTTCTTCCTTTCACTGCTCAGACAGGCTGAAAGGACCTGAAACATTCCAGATGTGCAGATACATGCATGACATCTCCCTGGCTGTTGTGGAAGTCTTCGTTTGATCCCTCCATGTTCCATCAAACCATGTATGTTCTCATGATCAAAAGCAATACTTTGGAGTTGAGAGCTAATTTTTTTTAACACTATCAGGAGGAGACAGATTTCTTAAAGATTTGGGAATATGAGTGGGGGCTGCGAAGTAAGAAAATAATATGAGTTCTTGGCTTTCAGAACTGTTCAAAGTTCAATTTTAATTTAGTAAGTCAAAACTCTAAAATGTTTAGTAAAAATGTTGGCTGGGGCCATTCCATATATTCCCTCAGAAAGGAATCTGAATTTAGGTCTTAGATCTATGACTTTGGGGATGAAAGGAGAATTGATTACCACTAAAAAACTGTGTGCAAGGCGGGACAGGTTTTGGAACTCTTTTCAACAATTCTTATTCAGCTTGTCATGTCCTATCACCTTTGGGAACAATCCTGGAGGTGGAGAGTAAATAAGAAAGAAATGCAGAGGAGCCTGAAGGGACACTAAGAAACTTGTCACTGAAAACAACACAACAGATGTGAAGATATGGCCACCAAAAGAACTGGACAGGCTTAAATAAAGGTGGCAAGGAAATCTCACACCTTCCGTGAAGCCTGTCCTTTGACTAGGACCAGATACAACTTCTTCCAATCACAAAGTTCAATGATACCTAACTTCTAGCACTTTTTGAGTTGAAATATGGGATTCTAGAAAGCACTGAAGGGAAAGAAGAGATTTATCCAGATGGCTGAATACAAAAATCGGGATTAATAAAAAATTATGGCTTTACTGTAAATTCACAAAAGTGAATTTCACAATACAATGGAAGATAAACACATTGATAATAGCAATGAAAGATAAGGCCTCTAGCAATAAAATCTAATGTACGATCTGATCTGTGTGAGT
>PVKS010006516.1:37702-78122 GCA_004027875.1 Aplodontia rufa | reverse complement strand
AGAAGCTGTTGTCATTCCTCCACGAGATACCCATTTAACACATGAGTTCTTCTGGGGGAAACTGCAACAGGTGAAACCCAAGGTGGTCATCCATGTTTTGGCATTACCCCTGGATAACAAAGTATATATACATTTAATACTGTTGGTTTGATAATGTTTCCCCCTCAATTGTATCTCTATATACTTCTAATAAAAAAAATTAGGCATGAGCCCACCATATGATCCTGCTATCCCTCTCCTGGGTATTTTTCCGGGGGAGTTGGAATCAGCACATTGTAGCAACACAGCAATATCCATGTTCATAGCAGTCCAATTTACAATAGCTAAATTATGGAACTAACCCAGATGCTCCTCACTGTATGAATGGATCCAAAAACTGTGATATATATATATATATATATATATATATATATATATATATATCTTATACATACGTGTATGTATATGTGTGTGTGTGTGTGTGTGTGTGTGTGTGTGTATACACTATGGAGTTCTACTCAGCAATTAGAAACAATGATATTGCAGTCTTTGAAGGTAAATGGATGGTGATGGAAGAAATCATATTGAGCAAAGTTAGCCTAACCCAGAGAGTCAAGGGTCAAATGTCTTCACTCAATTGTGGAGGCTGGAGCTAGACCCAGGCCTATGTGAAAGGTGGTCAACTCTCAAGTATTAGACCCAGCAAAGCCATAGTAACATATAACCTATGGCATTCACAGAGATGTATTAGGAAGGAGGGGAGAGGGGGCAGGTAGAGAGGGGTAAGGGTGGGTCCAGGGTGTAAATCTAATTTGAGAATATATGCATATATTTTCTCTTTGGATGCATTTTTGGTTGTATAATAACTAAATTTCTTAATAAAAAAAGAAACTTGCTACCACTGTGGTTTGTCTTGATAAAATGCCATCACTCACGGGGGTTGCTGAGAATGGCTATGGTTATCAAGGTGGACAAAGAGAAAGAAAGAAGAGGAGAGCAGTACAGGAAGGAAGAGTATGGATGGCCCTGCCCATTCCAATTATTTCCTAAGGAAAGCAAAAAAGAAAATATTTTATATTTACCTTTATATTTGTCATTTCTGGATCTTATCATTCCTTTATTGTAGAATCAAGCTTCTATCCAGTATAATTTTCTTATTGTCTGAAGAGCTTCCTTATTCTTTTATTGTAGTAAGGTGATAATGAATTCTCTCAGGTTTTTATCTTCTGAAAAGTCTTTATTTTGGAGGATACACCTTATGTAAGAGTGTTTCCTTTGAAAATATTCTTATTTTGCAGAATATTATATAAATTCTAAGTTAACAGTTTATTATGTGCTTTCAAATGGCTTTATTTTCATTCTGCTGAGGACTCATGATCTTCTTGAACCTGGTTTATTGTTTGGAATTTAGAACATTTTTAGTCATTAACTTTTCAAATAATTTCCCCTTATTTTATTCTGTGCCTCCAATGTGTACAAATGTTTTAATTCTTGATGGTATCTCACAGGTCAGTCAATTTCTGCTTGGGTTTTTGGTTTAAGTCTTTTCCTTTTTTGTGCTTCAGTTGAGATAGCTTCTATGTTGGAATTATACAGCTCACCTCACTTGTTTTCCTTCCCTTAGGGATCACAGTCTTACTACCATCTAATGTCTGAATTGAGAAGTTTCCTATATTTTATCAAGTTCTCTAGTTGTGTTTGGGGGAAGGTGAAGTCTGATCCCAATGACTGCCTTATGACTCAGAAACATTTTTAAGGAAATAGTAACCAAATTGAAATGGGTCAGATCAACAGTGTCAGCTTGAAATTTCACTTTAAGTTTCAGTGAGACCCATTTATCAAAAGAAATACTCTCATGTTTCCACTACCAAATTTACAAACCTAAGCGTACTTACCTCTATTTTACCATCTTATCTCTAATTACAGCTAAGGAAGTGCCCACATCATTTCTTTTTTTCTTTTTCTTTCTTTTTCTTTTCTTTCTTTCTTGTGTGTGTGTGTGTGTGTGTGTGTGTGTGTGTTTGTGCTCTGAATCCCATTCAGGATTTTACTCCTAATTTCCTCCCCCATATAATCAGTCCCTCTCTTTATTGCTCACATCATCAGCATATAAACTTGGTATAATATCTCAAACTAAAAAACACAAATTCTCTTCATTCACCTCATTAAACTATCATCCTATTATTCTGTTCCTCCTCATGGCAAACCTTCTCAAAAGAGGATCTGCTTTACTTCCTTGCCAACCTCTTCAACCTGATCCAGTCTGGAAGTTATCTTTCCACTGTATTGAATTTACCCATTAGTTGAATGTGGCTAATTCTGTTGGTCAATTCACAGTACCCCTATTACTTGATCCTTCAGCAAATTTCAACACAGTTGAACACTTTCTATTATTAAAACACATTTTTCTCTTGCTTTCATGAATCCTCTTTCTCCTTTTTTTGCTCTTCATTGACTGCTCGTTGCCTTTTCTTGCTGCTTCCTCTTCCTCAGTTTGACATGCCTCAGACAGTTAAACTGCCTCAGGTCCTGTCTCTATTTGCTTCATTTCTCCAACACTTCCTTAAATTACCTTTTCATGTGTTATTTTAAATGCCCACCTATGTGACAATATCATTTGGAAATCAGATAGGTATCTCAAATTGAACATATCCATAAAAGAATGCTATCTAAACTCACTTCTCCCCAACCATTAAATAACACAAACCTAACCAAAACTTAAGACATTCCATAATCCTTCCCTTACTCTCATCCCATTCTTTTAAGAGACAGATGGAAAGGTAGTTGAAAAGTTTCTTAAAAAAAAAAAAAAAGAAAGAAAGAAAAGAAATCTGGCTCTCCTTCTGGTGAGTCTGGGATTGTGGGCTTTCTCTGCTAGGAAATGGGGAGAATGGAAAGGTTTTAAGAAGAGTGGCATGATTAAAACTGTGTAATGGGAAGAATGGCCTGACTGTGATGTGAAAGACTAGTGAGAGGCAAAAAGACTAGAGGGTTATTATAATAGATCACACACACAAAAAATTGATGATAGAAACACTGAGAAAGTGTTGGGGTCTGACCTTCACTCCATTTCATCAGCTGCCCTAGAGTGATCTTGTTACTATTTGCCTAAGTTCCTTCAGGAAGGGCTGCTAGGTCCTGCTTTGTTAAGCTTGCTAATTGTTGTGCAAAAGATCAGGATGGATTGGAATGTGCTAACCACAGGCTGTTCCCTAGTTGTTTGTCTGTACTTGAAATCTGTGTAACCCCTGCAACTCCCTTGGATTACTATTGGTTCCTTAGCTGTCTCCCCTCCCTATAAAAACCCGTGTGCCTTGGTAATAAACAGATTTTGAGCTGCCACCAACTCCGTGTTACTTACTCATTCCCCTGGCTGGGCAGAGGGGGCTCCCACCGAAGGGAGTCCAGGGAGATCCCAGTTGCCGCACTCACCCTCCTGCTCGGCTCCTCGGGGGGACGGTTTGGCTGGTCCGACCCATCCCACCCACCCTCGGGGACACCCGAAGTGGGACAAGAAAGAATGGGTAAAGTGATAAGATAAAAGCAAGGTTTAAGAGGTTGGGGTGTGTCTCAGTGGCAGAGCATTTGTTTACCATGCATAAGGCCTGGGTTCAATCCCCAACAGCAAAAAATACAGATGAATAAAAACAAGTCAAAGGTTTTTACTCAGATATTATACGTTTTGATGATATAGAGCTATGGTGCAATTATTGTAACCAATTACATTTAGAGCTTATTTTGTGGAGAAATTATGAGTTCTGCCAAAGTTCTGACACCTATGAATGATAGTTCTCAAGCCTGGTTTTACTTGGTGCCATTGGTGTAATTCTCTGGATCATTCACCATAACACAAAGTTTTCCAATCTTGGTTCTGGGTTAACATTCCCAAGGTAATTGATTTAAATAAAATGTCTATTTATTATATGCATAACTGAAGCTGCTCACATTTTATTTATCACTTGTTTTCTTCTAAGGCAAATTCAGCAGAAGTAATTTCATTTTAGAAACATGTTATTTAATGTTCTTTTGTTTTCTTAGGTATTTGCAAGTTGCCTTTACGATGCCTTCTAAAGAAACATCTTGATCTCTCCATTCACTACAACGATCCCTTGACGACACACCTGAACATCTTTGTTCACCAACATTTAGCACAATGCCTTATTCACTGAAGGCTCTCAAAATAGATAAATGTATTAGATAAGTCTGATTTACTTACAACCTGGGCTTATTAAAAATAATTTAGCATGTTGTAGTAGAAAGAGTACTTATCAGTACCTGAGGACAGCCTGGCTTTGCTGTTGACCAGATCTAAGATGTGGGCACATTAAGGCAACTTCTTTGGTCTTAGCTTCCTCTGCAGTAACATAAATGGTTTCAAATAGATCTGTTTTCTAGTACTCCGGGGCTCTTTAATGTAGCAAGTATTATGGTGACTTCTGAAAAGTATGGTTCGGTTCCTCAAGCAAATAAACATGTCTAGATAATTCCAATTTAAATCCTTATATTTTGACCTAGTACTCTGAGAAGTATAAGGCATCCAGTCCAAGGTTTTTAAAAGTATCATTTACTTTCAACTTTCTCTTGTCATCTTGCACATGACAATACTATTCTCAATCTTGATCCTTTTCTACAAAGACTTATTTTTACATTTTATCAAATTGTTGAACAATTAAATTCTTTTGTTTGGAAAATAGGATGTAGTAATTCAACCAAAAACACATTAAATTTTCCACTAGGAACTGATATGATTTGGTCATCTTGCTTCCTGGGCAATATAACCATGGATCTATCTAGTTTATTTCTGTTTAATATGTACACTGCCAAAGCTGTGAAAGGCAGCACAGCTAGGTATTTATGAACTTTGGCATTGAAGTCAGACTGCCTGAGTTCAAATTCCAATATTCTTTCTTTCTTCATGTATGACTTCAGAATTCACTGTGTCTTGCTAAACCCCAATTTCCACACACTTAATATGGAAAAAGTAACAGTTTCTACTCAAACAGTTGTATACATGAGATAATCCACACAAGAGGATAATAATCCTTCCTAAAGTAATCTACATATTCAGTGCAACCTCTACCAAAATTTGATTTTTTTTAAAAAAATAGAAAAACACATCCTAAAATACATGTGAAATCTCAAGGGACCCTGAAAAGAAAAAGAAAAGAAAGAAAAAGACAAAGAAAAAAATAACAAAGATGGAGAACTCATATTTCTGAACCCAAAACTGTCTACAAAGCCACAGTACTCAAATAGAAAGGCAATGGCATGAGTATAGTCATTTAAGACCAATGGAACAGAGACCCCAGAAATGAACCCTTGGGTGTTTGGTCAAATGATTCTCAACAAGGGTGCCAAGATCATTCAATCAGAAAAAGAGAGTTTTATTAATAAGTGGTACCAATAAAACTGAATATGCATATGTAAACAGAATGAAGTTGAGACCTTACTTTATACCACATAGAAAAACTAACTCCAGATGGATCATAGAGCAAAAAAATTTACAAAACAGAATAAAAGCTTCAGGAATTGAGTTTGGCATTATTTTGGCTATGCATCAAAAGCAAATACAACAAAAGTTAAAATATAACTGGAAAACATCAAAATTAAAAACGTTTGTATATCAAAGGACACAATCAACTCAGTCAAATGGTAACCCACAGAATGGGAGAGAATATTTGCAAATCACATATGTGTTAAGGGATTAATATCCAGAATCTGTGAAGCATTTCTATAATTAAAAGAAAAAATCAGGCATGGGAGTTAGACATTTCCTCAAAGAAGATATATAAATGGCCAGTAAATAAATTGGACATGCAAAGATGTTCAACATCACTTGTCATAAGGAAAATATATTTCAAACACACAATGCTATAGTACTTCACACCTATCAGTATGGATGCAATCTTTTAAAAGTATTTTTCAATTAAAGAAGAGTATTTTGTCTTCTGAGTAAATTTCATTTGAGGACATTTTATTTTGACCTTAATATAAAGTAATATGATACACAGTTTTAATATCAAAAGGTACTTCATTATCTCCTTGTATGACCAAGAAAATTATTAAATTATCCTGTTAATATTTTTCAAACTATATTTATTGCAAAAGGTAAAAACAGATCAACAAAACCATACTCAAGATTATGTCTCCCAATTGAAAAAACCAAACTTTGCATCTGTCAGGGGAAACCTTTAAATTGTAAAGATTAAAATTAGATGACTTATTAAAGAACACATCATCTAATTTTTCTTAGTTCAGATATACTATTTAGAATATTTGCTTAAAGACCCAGTACGCTTCTTAGCTTTTTTGTCACTGACATATCTGCCCAGCCTTAGTGAAGTCATTTCTAAGGTAGTGTGTGTTTAAGTCATGTCCATGTGATTATATTTCAGAGCAGTACTTCCCTGTTCAGGAGCTTTTAAGACATTTCCCCCTAATTTCCTCTGACATGAAACTATAATACCAGCACATATTTATGAACTATATTTCTGTACTTTATACATAAAATTAATACTTTTCATCCCCCAACACCAATTTTTACCCCTTAGATAAGACAATATCCCCTTGTTGAGAAAGCATGCTCTAGGGAGAATATTTGAAATTCCAACTCTTATACTGGGGCCAGACCTGAGATAGCCTTCCTATGGGACCTTTATATATGAGATTCTTTGGGGCCACACCAAATGAGGTTCCCTGAAAAAAAATTAGGTTTCATACCCCCAGTACTACAGCATAATTGAAAATTTTAATCTACTGATTTTGATCGAATGTTTAACAAGGAACTCTAAACTGATACGCCATCGGGATTCACCCTTACATAAAATAATTCAGGATTCCCTGAAATATGCCCATAAATGGTTAATCTACTCTATCTAGACTTCTTCATCTTCAGTATGTGAAAATGATTTAGGACTTTATGAAGATACTTAAGACATGATAGTTTCATCATTACTACCCTTAATATGAGCTACCTGATGCAACTTGAAAGTTGTAGGTAGTTTGCATTTTCAGTATTGATGAGTGCATACGCTGAATGGTCTGACGTGCTATATGTGTATACAGTATTTTTTTTCCTTTAAAAAAGGGAAAGGGGCTGGAGCGGTGGCTCGGAGGTTTCGGCGCTTGCTTGGCAAGCACGGGGACCCGGGTTCAAGCCCCAGCACCATGTACACAGCTAAGTGTTGGAGCAACAAAGGCCATGTGAAAAACTGAAGTTGTTTCTCTCTTTCTCTGTCTCTCTCACTGTCCCTCTCTCTTTAAAAAAAAAAATTAAAAAAATAAAGAAAAGAAAGGGAAAGGACTCTAGCAAGAATTTAACTAGTAAAAGTAGTCTATTTGAGCAATTATAAGAGAATGACCTACACAATGATTAGAACAAAGATTTTTGGCATTTGGTTGTGTTACTTCTACTCTAAGTTTTCACATTTAGTAGTCCTAAAATAGCAAAAGTTCAAGATATTGGGAAAATTTTCCACTAGATAAGAATAATCTCAGATTTGATAGAAAATTGTAATTTCTTTTGAAAGCACTATATTCATCTCTCCTTGGGTCATAAATTTCCAAATTATTTTTAGGAAGAGAACTGTCTTCCCACCATTGAAGTCTCAATTTTTGGAATTTTTTTTCTTCTGAAATAATAATAATAGCTTCTTAAGGAACTGAAATGGTATGCTCAATGTTCTACATTCAGCTTCAACACTTTTCAAAGTCCTTCAATGAAAAGGACTAGGTTTCAGTTTTGTCAACAATACCTTACTTGTATTGTCAAGAATTTCTGTTCAACAAACTGCAATGCATTGTTATAAATTACTAATAAAGGAAAACAAGTGGTATTAGGAGATTCTTGCCATCTTCAAAATTACTGATAGAAGGGATGGAGTGGTGGCCCAGCGGTTATGGTGCTTGCCTGGAACACGTGAGGACACGAGTTCAAACCCCAGAACTGCGTACACAATGAAGTGTCAGAAAAACGAAAGCCACATGAAAAACTAAATAAAACTGATTGTTTCTCTCTCTCTGTCCCTCTCTCTTAAAAAAAATTATTGATAGAAATAAATAAGTATTCAAAATATCAAGGAAGGAAGGAAGGAAGGAAGGAAGGAAGGAAAGAAAAAGGAAGAAGAAGGATGGAAGGAAAAAAGCAGAAGAAAAAATTCTGGGAGAATTTGTGGGAAATACTGTGTGACTATTTGTTTTTAAAATGCTTTCGTCAATGAATGCTATCTATCAACACAAAGCAATTCTTATTTGTCCTTTAGCTCTAAGTCACCTGCAGTTTTTTGTTTTTTTGTTTTGTTTTTTTCTTAACAGAAAGGGAGAGTAAGAGAGAGAGAGAGTGTGTGTGTGTCTATTTAGTTTTTCATGTGGCTTTTGTTGCTCTGTGGCTTCGCTGTGTATGTGGTGCTGGGGTTTGAACTCACGTACTCGTGCATGCAAGGCAAGTGCCACAACTGCTGAGCCACCACTCCAGCCCCCACCTGCAGCTTTTATCTCATGGCCTAAGAAACTTAAAAGTATTGTAATTGGTGTTGTTAAAGAATTCAGTTATTTGTTCTTAAAAATCAAAATGAAGGTTTTAACTCTCCAAATAACTCTCTTTTTACTTTTTCTCCAACCAAAAACTGAGTGGTCTCAAATGTTACTCAGGACATAAAAATAATGATGTCTAAGGGCTGGAGCAGTGGCTCAGTAGTTATGATGCTTGTCTGGCATGTGTGAGGATGCAGGATTGAACCCCAATACCATGTACACAACAAAGTATCAGAGCAACAAAAGCCACAAGAAAAACTAAATAAAACTGATTCTTTCTCTCACTGTTCCTCTTTCAAAAAAAAAAAAAGCCTAATCTATTACACCAAACATTTAGGGTAGACATAAAGGTTCATTGTTACAGAAACCTTCAATAGAACTATCTGCAGAGGAATAAGGTATCCTGTGTGTATTTCAAAGAGTCTTCCACCAAGTGTTTTCACATTTAAGTGCTGGGAATGTTAGGTTTATCTTTCTCATTTGTTTCCATCTATTTTAGTATCTTTGATTTCTTTAATCTCTAATGGTCTTACCTTCAATAAATAAACTCCAACTCAAATCATGTAGTATGATGCTACTAGAAAATTCACTCTGAGATTCATATATACTCAAAGCGCTTGAAGGATCCTAAACCTTTTCAGTAAACATATCCACGTTTTTTTAACCAAAAAACCTGAATATTTTCATCTATGTATATAATTGTGATATTACAAAAGAAAAAAAATCAGAACATTTATTACATCAGTCTTTAAATTTTTGGGTAACATGCTAAAGGTAAAATGAAGATACTAATGTCATCTCAATAAATTGATCACATAAGTCACTCCATCATGAATGGCTCCCAGATAGAGAAATGCAGATATTTTCTAATGTTTATTGCATAATGAAACTGCTTAAATATTATTTAAATATCAGAATTTACAACTGTGATAAAAATTTCACTTAACTTTAAAGCAGAAGTATTAGGTTATAAGAAAGTACTCTTTCACAACAAATCATGATGCTCCCAGCAGCATATACAAATAGCATAAAAGTGATCATTTCCTAAAGCAAGTGCCCATAGAAGTAGAGAATTACTCATATCAAGATTTCATAGCATCATACTGGAATATGTACAGAATTCGAAGTAAACGTTTTCCCTCATTTCTGAAGATTATGAATTTTAACAAACATTTGGCATTAACTGATATTGAATAAGTACCTGTTTCTCTTACAGAACCAACTTAACATAGCTGCAGGATTAACTTCTGATGCAGAGCCAGAATCAAAATTTAAAATATTACAAACCCTCAATGGAAAATAATTCTTTTGAAAACTTGGAATTTTACAATACTCTAGAACTTAAGAGTACATATGTGGGATTCTTTAAAGCTGAAAAATGAAACATTTTTAAAAGTTTAAAGAAATACAGTTCTCATCCTTGCTTTAAAAAAATGCCCAAATGCCACAGACCTTTGAGAAGAATCTTTTAAGTACTTAACTTTTAGTAAAAAACTGAAATTAAGCATATTATATTGTATGCTACTTCCATTTGAAAAGTAGTAGAATCTATCTCTTATCTATCTGCATTACATAGATTGAGAAATCTTTACAAATATTATATTCTATTTTCATCAAAATATCTATTAGAAATCCTTTTTTAAAAAAATCAAATACACTCTCATTTTAGATGACTTCTGTATCTGGTATCTACTAAAACACCTTAAAGACAAAGAATACAAGAAACATTTCTTCACTTTCCTTCCCTTTGACCAAAAATCAGAAGTCTTCAGTACAAGTTTTATAAAAATGGCATATATCACTGAAAATAAAGTAGCTATATCCTTCTCAATCAAAATACTAAGTACTGTTAAACTTTGGATAATTAACACACATAAACACACATGCTCACACATAAGCCCATCATGTTTTATTTTAGGAAGGAGGTGAAAAATGGAGTCACACTAATAGAGATGACAACAACACATTCTTTACACTTGAAAATATATATGTTCTCTCTCCTTTTAAAGGTATACGTCATGAATTTTCTACTGGTATTTTGAATCAAATTAACAAGCATAATGTTTCAATAATTTCTTTCTTTTCCCATTGTGTATGATACTCTCCAAAAATAAAAATAAAAAAGGAAATCTCTCTATGACTGCAATAGAAAGTTTAGAAACCCCTCAAATGTTTCCTCATTAGAAAAATATTCCTAACCCACTATGCATCTTAATGAATTTGTACATTTTAGAAATTATTTTATGGCTTATGTTTAAATTTAATGCATGTCCACAGGTCCCAGGGATTAAAGAATCTTATTGGCAGTCAACAGCTCAAGGGATGACAATATTCCCAGCATTCTTAATTTCAAAAATTTAAAAGAATACTACTATTCATTGTAGCCTTAGAAAAAAATCTGAAGATACTTCTTTTTGTAAAAAAACATTCACCACAAACAGATACAAGGGAAACAACTATGAAAATAGATTGTGTTATATCTTTGGAAGCTTATTCCATTTCAAAAGGTGTTCTTTAGGGTTAGGGAAATTTCCTATACAAATAAAACTAGACTTTTGTTCCCTTTGCTTTCAAAAATATTTACAGTACATGGAACTATAAGCTAAAAGTATATGCCTGCTTAATATTGCCAGACAGTGACACAGATGAACAAGAATACAAATGTGTTTATTCAATTTTCTAAGCATCTTTTTTTTCTGAGCATCTTAATATGTTTGTATAGTGAAGTTATTTAGAGCAACTATGGAAAAATTAGAAAACATTATTAATGAACATCAGCCCTTGTGCATATCACACAAGATGCCAAAGTATAATACATTCACTATGGTAAAAACTGTACATATATATTCTATGTATCTTTAACATTGCAAAATTTACAATATAATGTTTCATCTCTCAAAAAGCTGAGTTGAAAAAATGTCTATTTTTTTCTTTTGTCAGAGGAGGAGATATGACTGATAAAATTCATGATATTTTTTACAAAATTTCTTGCTCAAGACTCTTTGTTTGTGTCTTCTACAGATGGATGAATGAAGAAAAATTCACAAAATTTGAAGTTCTGACCATATATTTTCACATCTTTGCTGGCTGGCATCACAATTTATATAAGAATAACATGTATAATAAAAGTCCACGGCATTGTGAAATACAAAAGTTTCTTTTCTAAGTGTACTTTGGTTTCAATTTAAAGGTGATTTCTTTCATCCAGACATGATGTCCCTTATTTGATCTACTCGAAGTGCTAGGTCCCTGAAGGAGGGGCGTTGATTTACATTATTGTTCCAGCATTCTGTCATGATCATATAAATCTGTAAAAGAAAAAAAATAAACCAAATTTACAATGAACACAAAGTACCATCTTTTAATTGGTGGGAAAATGAATTTGAAATTCCTATTTAATTTTCCTATAGATGATATATGTCACTGCTATGCCTTGATCCACAGTCATCTGTTTATGCTATTTATCTAAAAGCTCAGCAGTTTCAGTGATCTGAAATATTTAAGTAAAAACAAAATGAAAATGTATGATTACTGTGAATAGAAAAAAAAGTTGCTACCTCATCTGGGCATCCATCTGGCCTTGGTAATCTTCCATTATTCTTCAGGAGTTCTATCAAATGGAACACAATCATCTGTCCTTGCTTGTCATTGCCAATCATACGCATAAATTCCTGAAATACAAAACCACATTTCAATGATTCTTTTGTATGGTTAATTTAAAGAATTATTTCTCAATTTCTTCTAGTAAATGGGAAAAATTTAGTATATGAACGATTTTAACCTTTTTCAAAACAGACTATTTTAAGGATTAAAAACTTCCTTTTAATCATATTTCAGAAAAGACTTAAATGGGTGTGGAACCTCTATAGTGCCATTTCCGTAACTTTCCTTGAGAGAAGTCAGAACCACACAAATTAAAAACATATTTAGGTATGTTATTTATTAGGTATGTTATTTATTAGGTATTTATTAGGTATGTTTTCTTGTTATTTTAACACATCATGTCACATTTTAGTTAAAATAAAAAGTTGAATGTAAACAGAACATGAAAAAAGAAAATGCAGAATATTTAAGCATAAATGTAATGGAGAGAAACTTTCATATGCTAAATATTCATAAAATTAAAGTCTGAATTACAAACCAGGGAAATATTTATAATAAATATATCATGTTTATTTTAAATTTAAAGAGCTATTATAAATAAGAATCATTACCAATACAAAAAAAGGCAAAGCACAGAGGAGACAATTTACATACACACATTCTTCAAACATCCAACAAATACATACTCAATCAAAATGCAAGTTAAAATAAAACAGGACCGGAGATGGCACCCACTCCACCAGCAGCAATCCTGACACGCTCCTGAGTCAAACTCCATGCTGCAGGATTTGGAGGCAGTATCCCACGGTAGGACTGGGCTCTCGGTGTGTGGGACTGCCCCCCCCCCCGCAATTCTTTATTACCAAAGGAAAAGAGCTTTGCATTAATGAATCTAAACAACGAGTTTGTTGAGTTTGTTGCCACTGTTTGATCGCTGCCGACTTCACAGCCAGGGGGCAGGGTGCTATCACGGAGGGGAGGAAGCAGGGCTTAAGTAATCTAATTTGGACACAGCTAGGATGCTTTCTCAGAGTCCCATGCTCACAGTTTGTAACAGCTGATTTTCAAGCTCTGGGAATGATTTAATCACTCTTAATAGCAGCGAACCTACACCTCTTCCTTGTGCCTGCCATTTTGAGGTTTCCCTGAGGGTAGGGCTAGTCACTCATTCAGCAAAAGTGAAACCAGACCCAGAGTTTACACATGGACTAGGGACCTCAGTCTCCACGAACAAAGAAGCAGATCTAAGAGCTCTGTGACCTGGCCATCTGCCCAGGGGGGCTGTATGGGACTGGAAACCCCCTCTCCAGCTCATGGGTCGAGCAAGTGATGGCCTCCTGCCTGCCCTCTTACACGCTGGAGCAGGAGGAATCTGTGAATGGAACTTGGCTCAGTAGGGCATGTTGTTTTTACCAAGGTGCCCACTTCTTTCTGTTTCTCCAAAAACTGCCTGTAACTCTTGAACAAGGCAGGGACTAACATCAGCCTCAGGAACATTTGAACAAAAGCGGCAGTCTGGGCTCTCCTTCAGCATCCAAGCTCTGTGCATAACCAAGATGCCATATGCCCAGAGTCCTTCAGGTGGGACTAGGCCTCCATGCCCCCTAGTGGTTGTAATTGAGAACCACATAAACACTGACCCAGTTAGGCTGGAGCCTCCTTCCCCTGCTGGGACTGTGACACCCCCACAGAGCAGCTCTTGGGGCCTCTGAAGATCACAAGACAACCAAGAGTGTGGCAACGGTGAATCTGGAGAAGCTAACCCCAGGATGGCCACTCTCCTTGGAACAGTTAGAGTCCCATACATCTACACCTAGATCTAGTAGACTCACTACAGTTCCTGGGTTCCCAGCATAAGAGGATCAGGAGTTTGGTCAGGCAGAAAATAATCTGTCCAGGAGTGCATCTCAGGTGGTGCTGAACTCTATTCTCACAAGAAGCGGAAGAGGGCAGGGTCTTCTACCCATCTCCAGCAGAAAATTTTGAGGAGATCCTCTAGGAAAACTCAAGTCCACCGGAGTTTACCAAGTGGCATGCCCCCCGACAAGCTCAACAGGGAAGAGTCTCCAGCTAAAGGGCAGATATGAATGCATTCTCCCACGGTACACACTGACCGAGGGGGCAAAAACTCAGAACTTTTCCAACTCCTTTTTTTTAATTATGGAGGCTGCTGCTACCATCTAATATTTTTCACTTTTTAAATTTTTAACTGTTAATTAATTTTTTTCCTGTTTTTAATCCTTTTTAGCTTTATTGTTATTACTGAATTTGGTGTTCTTGAATGTATATATTTTTTTGTTTGTCTACTGTCACTGTGTCTTCCCAAACTCGACGGCTGTCTCCATAGTGTTGGAATCCGACCAGGAAAACTCTTCAGGACAGCAAATTAGTCCTCAGTCTCCTTGGGTTGAAGAGAACCACACTCCATACTAACCTCTTCTCCCTTTGAACTCTGGCAATTCCTAAAGTATAATGCTGTTCTCTCTCATCCTCACCCAAAGTCTTTACTCTACTTGCATCCTATTCCTATCTGTTCCTTATTCCTAATTGAAAAACCTACGCCACCCTAATCCCTTGTACCTCTTTATTCTAAGTCAGGAGTTCTAAACTACCTCCCCACCTCACTTCCTTGGCTTTCTAGTCATTTCTTCTCGCCACTTACAGAGGCCCTACTGACCGAAAAAAGGGACATCCCTCAAAATGGGTAATTGGTTGCTATCATAATACTGTGAGAGATCTCATGGAAGAAAACTGCTCCTATAGGTGCTAATCATCATTAAAACTGTTTTAGTTGAAACTGTCTAGTATATGCAACTATAGGCTATCAACTTCTCACTGACTGAACGGGCAGCCATTGATATGAGCTTCCCAAATAGCACCCCATCCCACAGAAGCAAAGCCATAAGAAGCTCCAATTAACCCTACAAGAGTAATACGGTTGTTCTTCAAGACAAAATCCCTGTATCTGAAAATGAGGAGAAGGGGAAGTAACTCTCCTCCTCAACCTCACAGTTACCACCCAAGGACTCCATGGTTGGGGCCCTAGATGAAAACCTAAGAAATTATATCAACATTATGATTAGTAACCCAATCAAAGAGTTAAAAGAAGAATTAACGAAAGAGATCAGAGATCAATTTCAACTGATCAGAGGCAACTTTTATAAGGAAATAATGGAGCAATTGCATGAGATGGAAGATCATCTTTATAAAGAATTAGACACTCTGAAAAGAGATGTTGCAGAGTTATCAGAATTGAAAAACACTGTCAACCAAATCAAATCTTCACTAGAAGATACTAACACCAGAGTAAACTCTACTGAAAACAGAACCTCAGCTCTTGAAGAACGTACATCAGATAACGAAGACAGGCTAAGCAATGCCAAGTTCAAGGAGGACAGACAAGAGAAGAAACTTATGATACATGACCAGAACTTTCAAATATTTGACGAGATGAGGAGAAATAACCTGAGAGTCATTGGACTGGAAGAAAATCCCGAACAGCAAACAAGGGGCATTGAGAACCTTCTAACTGAAATTATAAAGGAGAACTTCCCTTACATTAGAGTTGACCCAGATTACCACTTCCAAGACACTTACAGGACACCAAACTGGCCTAATCAAATGAGAAACTCACCAAGACATATCATATATTAAACAAACAACAGAGAAATTAAAGAGAGGATTCTAAAAGCAGCTAGTGAAAAGCCCCAAATCACATTCAGAGGCAAACCAATTAGGATCACCATGGATTTTTCAAATCAGACAATGAAGGCCAGAAGAGCTTGGAACAACATTTTTCAATCCTTCAAAGAAAACAATTTTCAACCAAAAATAATATACCCTGCAAAACTCAGCTTTAAATGTGGTGGGGAAATTAAATGCTTCAAGGATAAACTCAAGCTAGCAAGATACATGAACACAAACCCTGCGATACAGAATATTCTCAAGGATATTCTTCATTCAGAAGAAAATGCCAATAATACCCTGTGAGAGTCAATAACCACAGCACACAACAAATGATTCCCAAGATGACACAAAACTCTGCAATACTCACAAAGTTTGACTCTGTTTGCCATACCTATTCTAACTATGAATGTGAATGACCTCAATGCGCCAATTAAAAGACACAGATTGGCTCAACTTGATCAAAAAACAAAATCCAATAATATGTTATCTACAGGAGAGACACCTCCACTGAAAAATAGACACAGACTGAAGGTGAAAAGTTTGCAAAATGTCTACCATGCCTTTGGCCCAAAAAAGCAACCTGATGTGGCAATCCTAATATCTGATACAGTTAATTTCAATCCAAAATTACTCAGAAAGGATGAAGATGGACACTACATCACATTAAAAGGGACAATTCATCAAGAAGACTTAACGATAATTAACATTTATGCCCCCAATCACAATTCTCCCAAATACATGGAAAAAATACCCAAGAACATTCTTAAGAGGCAAATTTTATAGCACTGATTGCATACATAAAATATCAGGAAAGAGCCCAAATAAATAGTCTTATGCTCCAACTCAAACTCCTGCAAAAAGAGAAACAATCCAATCCAAAAGCTAATAGAAGACAGGAAATAACTAAAATCAGAGCTGAAATCAACGAAATTGAGAACAAAAAAAAAAATACAAATTATCAACAAAACAAAGAGTTGGTTCTTTGACAAAATAAACTAGACTGACCCCTTTGCCAACCTCACCAAAAGGAAGAACAAAGTCAAGCAAATTAACAAAAGCAAAGATGAAAATGGAGATGTCACCACAGACTCAACCAAAATCCAGAAGATTATCAGAACTTATTTTGAAAATTTATATTCTGCCAAGTTTGATAATCTGGACAATAGGGAGAGATATTTTGCCACATACAACATTCCCACATTAACACAGGAGGACAATGAAAATCTAAGCCAACCTATATCAGGTAGCGAAATTGAAGCAGCAATCAAAACTCTTCCAAAACAGAAAACCCCAGGACCAAATGGATACATGGCAGACTTTTACCAAATTTTCAAAGAAGAGTTAACACCAATCCTCTATAAGCTTCCATGAAATTGAAAGGGTGGGACCTCTCCCAAACACTTTTTATGAAGCAAATATTACTCTGATACCAAAATCCAACAAAGACATGTCAAGAAAACTACAGACCAATTTCCCTTATGAACATAGATGCAAAAATCCTTAATAATAGTCTAGCTAATTTGACACAAAAGTACATTAAAAAGATAATACATCATGATCAAGTCTGTTTCATTCCAGGAAAATAAGGCTGGTTCAACATACGCAAATCAATAAATGTAATTCACCACTTAATCAGAATTAAAAATAAAAATCATATAATCATCTCAATTGATGCAGAAAAGGCCTTTGATAAAATTCAACATCCCTTTATGCTCAAAACCCTGGAGAAGATAGGGATCAAAGGAAGATACTTTAACTATGTAAGATCCATTTATGACCTAACATTATGCTCAATGGAGAAAGACTGAAAGCATTTCCACTGAATTCAGGAACAAGACAAGGTTGCCCACTTTCACCATTCTTATTCAATATAGAATAAGAAACCCTTGCCATAGCTATCAGGCAAGACAAGGAAATCAAAGGAATTCATATAGGAAAAGAGGAAGTCAAGTTGTCTCTATTTGCTGATGACATGATTCTATACCTAAAAGACTCAATAACCTCGAACTGAAGACTTCTAGAACTTATAGGTGATTTCAGCAATGTGATTGGCTATAAGATCAACACCAATAAATCACTGGCTTTTCTTTACTCCAGTAACAAGTCCTCAGAAGAAGAAATTAGGAAATCTGTCCCATTCACCATTTCCTCCAAAAAAATAAAATACTTGGGCATCAACCTTACAAAGGATATTAAAGACCTCTACAATGAAAACTATCAAACACTTAAAAAAGAAATTGCAGAAGACTTGAGTAGATGGAAAAACATTCTATGTTCATGGTTAGGCAGAAGTAATATAATCAAAATGGCCGTTCTACTGAAAACCCTATAGAGATTTAATGCAATCCCCATCAAGATACCAATGTCATTCTTCACAGATATAGAAAAAGCAATTCTCAAGTTTGTATGGAATAACAGAAGACCCAGATTAGCCAAAACTTTACTCAGCAAGAAGGAAGAAGCAAGGGGTATCTCAATTCCTACCTGAAATTATACTACAGGGCCATAGTAACAAAAATAGCATAGTATTGGTATCAAAATAGAACTGAAGACCAATGGAATAGAATAGAGGATTCTGAGACAAACCCTCATACCTTTAACTATCTGATATTTGATAAAGGGGGCAAAAGCATAGTGTGGAAGAAAGAAGTCAACAAATGGTGTTGGACACACTGGACAGCCATTTGTAGATAACTGAAATTAGATCCTTACATTTCACCCTGCACAAAAATTCAATCAAAATGGTTCAAAGACCTGGATAGTAAGCCAGCAACTTTAAATTTACTTGAAAAAGAAGTAGGATCAACACTACAGGACACAGGGGTCAGCGCCACCTTCCTTAACAAAACCCCCATGGCACAAGCAGTAAAGTCAAGAATAAACGAATGGGATGCAATTAAACTAAAAAGCTTTTGCACAGCTACGGAACTGGTCAAGAGTATCAAGAGAGATCCTACAGAATGGGAGAAAATCTTTGCCTGCTACACCTCGGACAGAGGGCTAATATCCAGAATATACAAAGAACTAAAAAAAAAACAAAAGAACAAAATAATCCAATTGATAAATGGGCTACAGAACTAAAAAGAAACTTTCCAGCAGAGGAAATACAGAAAGCCCATAAATATATGAGAAAATGTTCTACATCATTAGCAAAAAGAGAAATGCAAATCACAACTTCACTGAGATTCCACTTCCCTCCTGTTAGAGTGGTAAAAATGAATAATACGAACAATGACGGATGCTGGACAGCTGTGGGAAAAGAGGAATACTGTCATATTGCTGGTGGGACTGCAAACTGGTTCAGCCACTCTGGAAAGCAGTGTGGAGACTCCTCAAAAGATTAGGGCTGGAACTGTCTTTTGACCCAGCTATCCCACTCCTGGGTATTTTCCCAAAAAGAGTTAGAATTAGCATATTATAGAGATATGGCTTCATCAATGTGTATAGCAGCTCAATTTACTATAGTTAGATTATGGAACCAACCCAGATGCCCCTCACTCAACAAGTGGATTCAAAAACTTTGGTACATATATACAATAGAATACTACTTGGCTATTTGCAGCCAAATGGATGGAGATGGAAAAAATTATGCTGAGTGAAATATCCCAATCTCAGCGACTCAAGGGCCAAATGTTTTCTCTCATTTGTGGAAGCTAGATTACAACTGGAAACAGTATGATAGATGGCTAAGCTAACAATAACCTCAAAATGTATGAATTTTTACACGAACAGGGGGAAACTTCCCTAGGAGGCTGGGAAACATAGGGAGGGGGGGTTGGTGGGCAGGGAATAGAAAGGATAGTCTCCAAGAAGACTAGAGGGAGGGAGAATGGGGAAATCAACTCAGAGGGAAACCTCTTACCTCCATGAGAAGTCCATTTAATACAGGGGTTAATTGAGGGAAACATGAAACCATGGGGAATCCAAGGGGGTGGGGAAACATAGAATGGCATCAGCCTTGGCTTGCTATGTGAATATACATTTGTTCTTGATTATTTGATAATGATTCCCCCTTAATTATTAGTCCACATTCAGCTAATAAAAACAAAATAAACAAAAAACGATAGATATGTAGGGGGGAAAGGGTAGGGGGTAGGTGGGGGAAGGAGAATTGGGAAGGATCTAGGGAGACAATCAACAACGTAGCATGCTCTTTACCCCCCTGAGAATTCAAATAATACTTATGCAATCATTTAATTCTGGAAAATGCACAATTTAAGCATTTATATCTCTTATAGGGGCACAATATTGAAAAATCAAGAGACCGGGGTGTGGCAATAAAGGGGTAAGGACATGCATATCATATTGTTACTTTATATATATTTATGATTGTACAATAACTCAACTGCTTAAATTTTTAAAAAAAATAAATATGGTACAGCTATTCTGAAAGCATTTTGAAATAATTAAGAGCCTTTGCCAAAAGAAAAAGCCTTTACTAGCTCATAACATTTTACCTATAAGTATACTTTTATTGTAGCATGACAGAGATAAATGTATTTATGTATGAAACTGTTAACTATGTTCATTGAAGTGTTACATTGAAATGTTATATAAATGAATGAAAATTGGAAAATGATTGTCCAGCAATATATACTCTTATGATGGAAAGCTACTGAGAAATTAGTAATGATATTTTCAGTAAATATTTACTAATATAGTGAAATAAAATGCCCATAATGTAATCCTTAATGAAATAGCAGGATAACTGTACAATACAACCTTAGTTTTATAAAACAATGTGTACTTCTTCATAAAAGCTCACTTTTATATATAAAATAAAAAGCCTAAAAGAAAATACTAACATGGTTGTTTCTGAGTAACAGAATTAGAGATAACTTTTATTTTTTCCTACTTTCCTATATTGAAACAAATGTATAATGAATAGAAAAAAATATTTTGAAAGGTTTAACATGTGATGATTCCTAGAATGTTTGTGATTATTGAATTTATATTTAAAATAATATTACGAGATGGTATGGTTTAGATGTAATGGTCCTCCAAAGGGCCCTGTGTTAGAAACTTGGTCTCCAATGTGTCAGCATTAAGGTGGTGGAATCTTTAAAAAGTAGGGCCTAAATAACAAAGTTTATATCCACTGATTGATAATATTTTGATAATGTTTCTTCCTCAACTGTATTTCTATATTCTTCTAATAATAAAAAAATAAAAACTGAAAAAAAAAGAAAAAAAAAAAGTAGGGCCTAGTGGAAGGTAATTAGGTCATTGAGGGTACAGCCCTTGGAATGGGATTAATCCTCAAAAGGGATTAAGGCTGGTCTCACAAAGTGTTATTTCTCCTAAAAGCAAATCCTTTTTTAGAGAGAGTGAGAATCTCCCCTCCTGTCATGTGATCTCTTCAGCATGCAGCTAGTTCCCTTCCTGCTAACTTCTCATGCTGTGATGCAGCCAAGGACTCCCTCACTAGAAGTAGAATATATGGGGCCACTTGAAATTGAATGGACTTTCATCCTCCAAAACTGTGATTTGAATAAACCTGGTTTCTTTCTTTCTTTTCCTTCCTCCCTCCCTTCCTTCCTTCCTTCTTTCCTTCCTCCTCCAAAACTGATTTGAATAAACCTGGTTTCTTTCTTTCCCTTCCTCCCTTCCTTCATTCCTACCTCCCTCCCTCCCTTCCTCTTTTTTTTTTTTAATTTGGTATTGGGGAATTGAAGCCAGGAGTACTCCATCACTGAACTACATCCCAGCCTTTATTTCTTTTTTTAAAATTTTGAGACAGGCTCTCCCTAAATTTCTGAGGTTGGCCTGGAACTTGTAATCTTCCTGCCTCAGTTTCCCAAGTCACTGGTATTACAGGCATGTGACATCATGCCCAGGAAAACCTCTTTTCTTTAAAACTACTTAGCCCCAGGTATTTTGCTACAGTAACAGAAAAGACTAATAAAGAGAATATACTAAATACTACTCTATCAGTCCTTTTATCATTTTTAAGTTAATTTAATGAATAAGTTTAGGGTTATTTTATTGGATAGTGCCTTACAAATTAGCAATAGAGGCTCTAAAATGAGGTCTAGGCTTATTATTAGTTCTTGGATAAAGCCTTGCTCATGTTAGGAAAAAAGTACATAAAAAGCACACTGACCGCTGGTGGACTTTTACTCTTCTCAATGTATGTGAAAAGTTCATACAGAACCACTCCAAAGCTCCAAACATCTGAGGCCACAGAAAACTTGCTCTCTGTCAGAGATTCTGGAGCATACCTGTAATACATGGAAAACATTTAAAAAGACAGTTACTTATGGGCCAACTCTGTATTTTACCAGCAGAAAGCTGTATTGTTTTTAAGTTTACAGGAAAATATTAAAATAGTAGCCTGAGAATGATATCTTTAGAAGGACTTCTTTGCAAATTGACCCTGGGAACTTAAGAGTTTAGGAGGGCTTCTAAAATTCCCTAAATGATGAGTGGCATACTGTGCCTGAACTATTTATGCAAACAATGTGGATTATACTCACATCTGTTTTCCTTATGGAGTCTGGAATTTTGTTATATGTCAGGCAGAAAGTGTCTATGTGACCAGTCCCAACAAAAATCTTGGATCCTGAGGCTCTAATGAGCCTCTCTGATAAACAATATCTTACATGTGTTGTTGCCATTGATTGATGGAAGAATTAAGTTATATTCTACATGACTTTAGTAGGATAGGATACTTGGAAGTTTGTACTTGCTTTCCTCTAAGCTTTGCCCCATACATCTTTTCCCTTTCTTGATTCTGCTGTTATTCTTCCCTGTAATGAATCATGGTTGCGTACAGAACCGTAGGCTGAGTACTGTGAGTGTTCCCATCAAATCATAGAAAAGTGGTCTTGAGAACCTCTGATATGCAAAACAGGAAAATCCAAATAAATTTATTTTTGTGTCTATGGGCAGCATGAGAGTCAAATGCAAAGTATCTTCAAAGAACTGAAAAATAAGCTGCTCCTTGAAAGTTGAGCTATAAATAAATCCAGATAAGAATCCTGGAGGAAAAAAATGGCAAGATACGAAGCTATTAAGAATCTGTTAATCCGAAGGGGTGAATAACAGAGAGAGCACAGAATACAGAAAGACACAAAGGGAAATGGTGCACTCAAGTATGAACACTACCCAAGGGAGAGTTTTAGACAACAGACTGTGACTATTTTGAATCCATTGCTAAGTTGATCTTTATTACAGAGATGTATTTTAGATGAATGTGATTTAAAACATGACTTCCATAAATTTAATTTGTCCTTCAACATGCAATTTAAGATTCCTCACTTGCACAAATCTTTTTCTGACCTCAGACTACCAAATTTCTGTAGTACTTAGGATACACATCACACAATTAAACATGCAACATTACCTTGTTTTATATATAGTTTTAAATTTTAGTTATTTTCAAATATATGCTAAGTTTATCCCATAGCGGAATATAACCTCCTTAAAGATAGTGCTATTCCCCTATATCTTTCAAAATATTCTCTTCCTCAGTTCCTCTCCCTCTCCTACCCCTCATCTGGGGATTAAACCCAGTAGCGTTCAACAGTACTGAGCTACAGTCCAAGCTCTTTTTTAAATTTTATTTTGAGAGAGGGTCTTACTAAGTTTCCTAGGCTAGCCTTGCACTTACAATCCTCCTGCCTCAGCCTCCCAAGCAGCTGAAATTACACAAGTGAACTACCACACCTTGCTTTCCCTTCTGGCTCCCATGAAATCATCTGTGTAATCAATTTTTCCCTCCTCTCCATGGCTGTTTTATCTTTCTCCTATCATTTAAGCAAGGTTAAAAACAAATCAGAAAAGTAAAAAAAAAAAAAAATCATTCCTGTTAAAAATAAGAGGACTTGGACTGGAGTGGTAGCTCAGCGGTTTCAGCGCTTGCCTGCCACATGGGAGGACTCAGGTTCAAATCCCAGCACCACATACACAAGTAAGGGTTGGAGTAATGAAAAACTAAATAAAATTGGTTCTCTCTCTGTCACTGTCCCTCTCTCTATATAAAAATAATAATAATAGGACTCTTCTTTACCCTCTTTTCTTGAAACATTCAAAAAACTTCTAAATTCTGTATCTCTTTGAAATATATATAAATATTTTTAAAAGCTCTTGCTTTAAAAAGCATTCTTCCAGCTCTGTGTAGTGGTGCACACCTATAATCCTAGAAATTCAGGAGGCTGAGGCAGCAGGATCAAAAGTTTGCATCCAGCCTCAGCAAATTAGCAAGACCCTGAACAATTTAGTGAAACCCTGTTTCAAAATAAAAAATTAAAAGGGCTTGGAGATATAGCTCAGTGGCAAAGCATTTTTAGGTTCAATCCTCAGTAACAAAATTAATGGTAATTAGTTAATTTTAAAAAACAAAAACAGGATCTGGGAAAATGGCAGGTGGCAAGCAAGTCTCACCCCAGCGTTCTCCATGACTTGAAAGGAAGAAATGCCAGGATAGCTACCTTCCAGCAGGAAGCGCATGTTGGAAAAGGTTTGCTGAACACAGCACAGGTCAAGGGGAGATCAGTGACTCAGAGTCTTGGGTGTAGCAAGTGGAAAAGAGGAAACTGTTCAAACCCCTCTTGTAACCAGGGACTGATCACCACTCAATATAGCAGTGGGTGAGAAGCTGTTTTTCTCACGCTGACCAGTTCAACCAAGCAGAAACTGACTGCTCCTAGAAAAGCCTTATTGGACTGGTAGCAGGTTCTCTCCATATCTCCACTGTGAAGGAGGAGTCAGAATCCTCCTCCCACCTTGGAGGAGGTCAGACTGTAGCGTTTTTCAGGCAAACTGGCAGGGCAACAGAGCAGGGAGTCTAAGGCAGATATCCCCACAATCCTGCCAGGATCCTACACTCTGCTGTTTAGGGGGAGAGTAGAAACAGGAGCTGTGCTCTGTGCCAAAACTGGGACAACACCATGGCATCATTGCACTGGAGAAGAGAACACTGTTCCCCCTTCCAGCACTAATTGGCGCAGGCTGTGACCATTTTGAGCACACAGGCAAGGCCATGTGTAACTTTGTATCAGACACTCATTACCTACAACCCCAAGACAAATTCAGGGAGAACTGAGGGGAGAGCCTGGAGCCACTATAGACTGCAGGACAGTTAAACCAGAGATAACTGAATCTGGGATTGAAGCAGTTACCTGAGGGCAAACCCCTTCCCCTAATCCCCCCAGTTAGTAAGCCACCAGACTCTGGGACAACTTTTCAAGATAATTGGTTGGACTTTACCAGTGATCAGCAGGGCTGCTTCAAGTCCATACATCAGATTTGAATTTTATTTTTCTTCTCTCAATGTGTGTGTGCTTGTGTGTAGTAAGTGTTGCTGTGGACCTGTGTCTTCTTTCTACTTACTTATTTCTTACCTTTCCCTTGAACACCTGCTTTACTGTAAACATCAGTACTTACTACACTACCTGAGGTCAAGGCTACAAAGACCACCAGTAGCTCACTTCTCTGGTTCCCTAATCTTTCCTATTCTCTGGCAATAGTCACTCTATTCTTCCAACAAATAATCCTCCCCAATATCATGCCCCCAATCACTCCCTCTGTCTCTCTCTCCTTTTTTTCTTTCCTTTTTTCTTTTTCTTGTTTTAAATTTTGTTTCTTCTTTGATTTTTTTTAATTTTAATTTTTGGTAATTTGGAATTGTCTTACAATAACTGAACATATTGTTTGTTCATCCTTTTGTAGGGCCTGACTGGAAATCCAATTTCAATGACAAATTTGATAAAGCTTGGTTACTTTTAATCCAGTCATAATCTGATGGATAGCAGTGCTGTAACCAAAGATTGTTATGAATCCTACCATTCAGCTCGGGGTAGCAATTAACATGGTAACAGTTTCAGAAGGAACAAAGTAACCAGGTTAACCCTCTCTGTTGTACCCATTGGATGCTCATATTGTCTCTTAAGCCTTATCTTGTGAAGCATTAGAAACTGCAAAGGCCAATAATTAACCATAGATTGGGGAAGCCTGCTGTTAATCTCTGCTTCTCAAGCTGCACCCAGCACAAGTTATCAAAGAGACAAAAACCCCACAACTCATCAACATCTCCAAAGTAAAATAACCTAAGAGGGCTCACAGGCCCACTCTTCAGCTCTGAAAAAGAAGAAAAAGAGAAGGAATTCTCCCTCTCAATCCCACAACTCCCCAGGCAAGGAGTCCACAGATAGGGTCCTGGATGAAAACTTAGAAAAAAGTATCAATAATCTGATTATTAAAACAATCAAAGAATTAAAAGAAGACTTAAGGAAAGAAATAAGTGAACAATTGCAGGAGATGTGAGACCACTTTGATAAAGACCTAGATATTCTGAAAAGAAACATAGCAGAGCTTTTAAAATTGAAAAACACTGTCCACCAAATTAAAAGTTCAAGGAAAATATTAATATCAGAGTAAACTCAGTAGAAAATAGAATTTCAGCTCTCAAAGAATGAACATGAGACAACAAGACAGGCTGAGCAATATTGAATGCAAGAAGCATAGACAAGAAAAGAAATTTACTGAGCAAGATCAGGACTTCAAAGATGAGGACAAGATAAGAAGAAATAACGTGAGAGTGATTGGGATAGGGGAGTCCATAGAACAACAAACAAATGGTATAAAGAACCTTCTCAATGAAATTGCCAAAGAAAATTTCCTCCATATCAGAATTAATCCAGAAATTCAAATTCAAGAGGCTTATAGGACACCAAATAGACTTAACCAAGTGAGAAAATCACTGAAACACATCATATACAAAATGAATAACAGAGAAATCAATGAAAGAATTTTAAAAGCAGTAAGAGAAAAACACAAAATCACATTCAGAGGCAGACCAATAAGGATTACTGTGGATTTTTTAGATCAGACAAGAAATGCCAGGAGAGCATGGAACAATATTTTTCAAGTATTGAAAGAAAATAATTTTTACTCAAAGATACTATACCCTGAAAAATTCAGCTCTGAATGTGATGGGGAAATACAATATTTTCATGATAAGAACAAACTAACAACATATAGGAACACAAAACCAGAGAATAATCAAAGACAAATCAATCAGAAGCTAACAACTCCCAAAGCCCATAAATGGAGGAAAGTCAATAAAAGCATAACTCACTAAAAGATATCCAAGATGGTGTAAAATACAGCTAACATCACAATACCAGGCACCCAGAATCTCATATCTATTCTAACATTGAATGTAAATGAACTCAATGCCCCAATCAAAAGACACAGATTATCAGACTGGATCAAAAAAAATTTCAACAATATGCTGCTTATAGGAAACACCCTTCACAGTCAAAAATAGACAAAAAAAAATAGACAAAGACTGAAGGTAAAAGTTTGGGGGGGAAAAAACTGCCAGGCTTATGGGCCAAGAAAGCAAGCTGATGTTGTGATCCTTATATCTGGAAAAGATAATTTTGATCAAAAATTAGTCAGAAGGGATAAAGAAGGTCACTAAATCATAGTAGGAGGAACAATGCATCAAGAAGACATAACAATAGTTAACATTTATGCCCCCAATTACAATCCTTCCAAATATGTGGAAAACATACTCAAGGACATTAAACTACTTATTGACTTCAACACAATAATACTGGGGCACTTTAACACACCACTATCAACAATAGACAGATCATCAAAGCAAAAAATCAATAAAGATAACTCTAACCTAAACAATGCTATTAATGAACTGGACTTAACAGACATTTACAGAATATTCCATTCTAAATCAGATGAGTTTCTCTTCTCAGCAGCACATGTATCCTTCTCCAAAATAGATCATATCCTAATCCACAAAGGAAATCTTAGCAAATACAAAAAGTTGATATACTCTTATGTATCCTGTCAGACCACAACAGTAGGATCTTAACAATTAACAGCAAGAAAAACAACAGAAAGTACATAAATACTTGGAGATTGAATAATATCCTCTTAAATAAAGAATGGATCAAAGATGAAATGAGAACAGAAATCAATAAATTCTTAGAAATGAATGAAAATAATGATACAACATATCAAAATCTGTGGGATAGTATGAAAGCATTCTTAAGAGGTAAATTTATAGCACTGAGTGCCTTCATCAAAAATTTGGAGAGAGAACAAATAAAGAAATGTATGCTCCAACTCAAATCCCTATAAAAAGACTAACAATCCAATCTCAAATCCAACAGAAGGCAAGAAAAAATGAACATCAGAGCTGAAATCAATGAAACTGAGAAAAAAATGCAAAGTATCAACAAAACAAAGAGTTGGTTCATTGAAAAATTACATAAAATTGACAGACTCTCCTAGCCAACCTTGTCAAAGGAAAAATGAAGTAAAGCAAATCAACAAAATCAAAGATGAAAATGGAGACATCACCACTGACTCAACTGAAATTCAGAGGATTACCAGAAATTATTTTGAAAAACTGTAGTCTTCCAAGTTTGATAATCTGAAGACATTGACAAATACCTAGCCACATATGACACTTCAAAATTAACACAGGAGGACATTGAAAATTTAAATAAACCAATCTCAGGTAGAGAAATTGAAACAGCAATCAAAGGCCTTCCAAAAAAGAAAAGCCCAGGACCTGATGGACTCTCAGCAGAATTCTACCAGACCTTTACAGAAAAATTAACACCTCTCCTTAGTAAGCCATTCCATGAAATTCAAAGCGATGGAACCCTCCTAAATACTTTATATGAGGCAAATATAACCCTGATTCCAAAATCCAACAAAGACACATTAAGAAGAAAAGACCAATTTCCCTAATGAGCATAGATGCAAAAATCCTTAATAAAAATCTAGCAAACCGTATCCAAAAACAATTCAAAAAGATATTACATCACAATCAAGTGGGCTTCATTCCCGGAACGCAAGGCTGGTTCAACATACACAAATCAATAAACGTGATTCACCACTTAAATAGAATAAAGACAAAAACTATATGATCATCTCAATTGATCACAAAAGCCTTTTGATAAAATTCAATACTCACTTATGCTCAAAGCTGGGAGAAGATGGGAATCAAAGGAAGACACTTCGATTCTGTAACAGCCATTTATGACAAACCCATAGCCAACATTAAACTTAATGGTAAAAGACTGAAACCATTCCCACTAAATTTGGGTATAAGACAAGGATGTCCATTCTTACCATTCTTATTCAATATAGTCCTCAAAACCCTACCCAGAGTTATCAGACAAGAAAAGGAAAACAAAGGAATTCTAATAGGAAAAGAAGTCAAGCTATCTCTATTTGCTGATGACATGGACCTATACATAGCAGACCCAAAAAGCTCTATAAGGAGACTACTGGAACTTATAAATGAATTTAGCAAAGTGGCTGGTTACAAGATCAACAATCATAAATCAATAATAGTTTTCCTATACTCCAGCAGCAATTCTGCCAAAGAAGAAATACGGAAATCCATCTTGTTCATAATAACCTCAAAGAATAAAATACTTGGGCATTAATCTAAAAAAGGATACAAAGGACCTCTACAATGAAAACCATCGAACATTAAAAAAAGAAACTGAAAAAGACCTAAGAAGATGGAAAAACATTTCACCTTCTTGGTTAGGCAAAACTAATATAATTAAAATGGCCATTCTGTTGAAAGCCCTGAACAGACTCAATGCAATCTCCACCAAGATACCAACGACATTCTTCATGGATACGGAAAAAGCAATTCTCAAATTCATTTGGAATAGCAGGAAACCAGAATAGCCAAAACATTACTAAGCGAGAAAGATGTAACAGGAGGTGTCACAATACCTGAATTGAAATTATATTATAGGACTATAATAACAAAAACAGCATGGTATTGGTATCAAAATAAACATGAAGACCAATGGAACAGAATAGAAGATACTGAGACAAATCCACAAGTCTTTAACCATCTGATATTTGACAAAGGGGACAAAAATATAATGTGGAGTAAAGATACCCTGTTCAACAAATGGTGCTGCACAAATTGGATAGCCATATGCAGACAACTGATATTAGGTCCTTATCCTCACCTTGCACAAAAATCAAAACAAAATGGATCACAGAATGAAGAATCAAACCAGGAACTACACAATCGCTGGAAGAAAAAATAGGATCAACACTCCACATTGGTGTAGCTACTTCCTTTCTCAACAAGACTCTCATAGCTCAAGAATTAAAGATAAGAATCAATGAGTGAGATGCTATAAAACTGAAAAACTTCTGCTCAGCTAAAGATTTACTCAAGAGTATCAAGAGAAAACCCACAGAATAGGAGAAAATGATTGCATGTTACACCTCTTGACAGGGGACTAATATTCAGAATATACAAAGAACTCAAAAAGCTGAACACCAAAAACAGAAAAAAATTCAATAAATAAATGGGTTAGGGAACTAAATAGAAACTTCTCAATGGAGGAAGTCCAGAAAGCCAATAAATATATGAAAAAATGTTTTACATTACTAGCAATCTGAGAAATAGAAATCAAAACTTCACTGAGATTCTACTTTGCTCCCATCAGAGTGGCAAAAAAGAAGAATACGAACAATGACAGATGATGGAGGGGTTGTGGGAAGAAAGGAACACTACCACACTGTTAGTGAGACTGCAAACTTGTACAGTCACTCTGGAAAGCAGTGTGAAGACGCCTCAAAAAACTAGGGTTGGACCACCTTACAACCCAGCTATCACACTCCTAGGTATTTTCCCAAAAGAATTAGAATCAGCATACTACAGAGACAGCTACATCAATGTTTACAGCTGCTCAATTTACAACAGCTAAACTATGGAACTAACCCAGATGCCCCTCACTGAATGAATGGATTAAAAAATTGTGTGTGTGTGTGTGTGTGTGTGTGTGTGTGTGTGTGTATTAGAAAGATATCCTGCCTTTTGTAGTCAAATAGATGGAGATGGAAAAAAATTATGCTGAGTGAAATATCCCAAACTCAGAGACTTAAGGGACAAATGTTTTCTCTTATATGTGGAAGCTAGTATAAAACCTATGACAGGATGACAGTCAGCTTAGTTTTTGTAATAAACTCACCAAAGTTGAAAATTCACATAAGCTGGAGGAACCATACTCATGAAGGTAGTGGGAGGAGGGACAAGGGGGGTTTACCAATTCAATGGGGAATACTCAACTCCCATTAGAAGCCTAGCCATATACAGGCAGGCAGAGAAACTCAGAAATGTCAATAATTATTATACATGTATATGTTCATTTCAAATTATAATATGGTGAGATTACAGAGGAGACATGAGTTCGGGGAATGGATGAAGTGGGGTAGATCCTGGTCTAGGATTGGTCTTAACTTACTATCTTACTATGTCAATATCCATGTATGCATGAATATGTAACAACAACGTCCTCCAATATGTAAGACTATGTCAAACTAAAAAGAAACAGCAAAATGAAAAAAAACTATAAGTTTTGTTATAACAATATCTTGTTTACTCACACATTTTTTAGTGGTTACATCTATAAAAATGCAAAATAAGGAATTTATGCTGAACCTTGTTCTATTACAGAAATAAATAATCATTCAAAAGTATATGAATTACTTGGAGGAGGGGAAGCTTCATTCTTCTCATTAAAGTTGTCCCCAGTAAAATTTTAACACAATCATCCAAATTTGTAACTTAGTTTTCAGTGCTTTGGAAAATGATATTTGGATAATAACTTCAACAACAACAAAAAATCCCTAAGAAAAATGTAAACACTTATGAGTCTTGCCATTACAGGGAACCTTAAAATTAGCTTTAATTTATATGAATATTTTGGCTACAAATAAAATAGGTGATCAAAAATATTTCCAGGCACAAAAGTTAATCCTTTATGCAAAACTGGGACAAAAGGGGAAGTAGAAACATACATTTAAGAAAAAAAGGAATGAATAAAATTTCCATCAAAAATAAAAAGTGTTTCTGTACCTTTTTAAATGTGTGACTGTGGGGCTGGAGCAGTGGCTTGGTGATTATGGTGCTTGCCTAGCATGTACCAGTACACAGGTTCAAACCCCAGCACCCACATACACATCCAAGTGTCAGAGCAATGAAAGCCATGTGAAAAACTCAATAAAAATTGATTCCGTCTTCTCACAGTCCTTCTCTCTTTAAAAAAAAAAAAAAAAGTGTGACTGTGGATATTTAACTTGAATACACTTAGAAATAAACCAAACTCAGAAACTCAATGGTTGAATGTTTTCTCTCATATGCAGAAGCTAGAGTAAAATAGAGGAAAGGGGAAGGGAAGGATAAGATTACAAAAAGAATGATTCAAATACAAATTAATGACAGCTAAAGGAATACTAGTAAAGTAGAGGAAAGACAAAGGGAGAGGGGAGAAAGGATGGGAGGGAAAAGGGGGATAAAAAAGTATATTTTGCACCTCTAAGATACTAAATAATTCTCATAAAATCAGTAAAAACTGGGGGGAAAAGTTCAAATGGTGAATCATTTAATCAGTAAAGAAAAGGGATGGGGGTAGGAGGTGGTGAAGGAGGAATGTGGGAGGGGAGAAGTGCTGGGGAGGGAAATTAGCCAAATTATATTATTATAGTGTGTGCATGTACAAATATGTAACAACAAATCCCATCATTATGTACAACTATAATGCACTGATAAAAAGTGTGGGAAAAATTTGAGTAGACTTCAAAGATTGCTATAGTTGTTATTTAAATGTCAGAATTTACTATACTCTAGAAGATAATTATTTATAACTACCTAAATTTTACAAAGAAAAATTTAGCTACCAATTTAAAAATATCCTAAAGCACAATTTTTGACAGTTCTTTCAATGAGTATATATACACAAAATGTTTGAAAACCAATGATTTAAATTCCCAAAAAAATCTACCTGTGTAATTGCTTTTTGGCTCTTAGCCTCTTCTTAATGCAGTGTTTACTCTGCAGCATCAGTCATTTAGTCTCAGGCTCCCCTACATGCTCTTAAAAATTATTTAGGTTCCCCCCAAAACTTTTGTTATGTGGGTTATATCTACTGATATTTGCCATATTAAATATTAAATCTAAGAAAATGTAAAACTATTTATTAATTCATTTAAAATAAAAAATAAACCCATTACATCTTAACATAAATAATTTTATGAGAAAAGTAGGATTTTTAAAAAAGTTTTCTCAAGTCTCTTTAATGTTTGGTTAAATATTAATGTTTAGGTATAGTTTTGGTAAATTCCTCTGTATACTCATGAAAAAATGAGATGAAAAATGTCAATTACATATTAATATTACTATGAAGTAGTTTTGATCCCCTAGATCTCCTAAATGAGGGTACCAATTGTTCTATGCCACAAGTTAGAGCTTTATGCCTAAAACATGAATCTCACAATGCTGTTCACCTGGATAAAGCTTGAAATTTCACACCTTACACACCGTCTACTGTGTAAGGTCTGAACTCAACATGATATACAGGGCTTCTCTTAGAGCATTTGTGCTGCTCTAGGTAGACACCCGACACTGGGTCATTTATTAAAAAAAAAAAAAAAACAGAAATTTACTGGGAAGTCTAAGATCACAGTAAGGCAGTTCAGTTGTTGGGCTTGACAGATGCTTCAAAAGAAAGGAGCTTATATGGAAGAAGCTGTAAGGGCAAGAGGGGCCAAATGTCCTGGAAAGCACTTTTATAAGAGTCTTGTTAATACTATTCACATTGGCATCACCTAAATTTTGGAGAGGATACATTCAAGCCATAGCAAGGCTTGATCTCTTTCCAGCCCCAGTTACGCCCTGCTTGTACTGTGATTATGCCACTTCCTTACAAGCCGCTGATTCTCTTGTTCTCATCAATTTCCTCATGGACTGCCCTTTCTCTCTTCTATCTGGTGAATTGCTACTGTTATCTCTTAGTTATCATCTTATCTATGCTTGACTTAAACCCTCAGCAAAATTATTTGCACCCTTATGTTTTACCATTACCTTCATTACTGCACTTTCACACTGCATTGCAGTCATTTGATTACATACACTTTATTTTTCCTAAATTATGAGTTCTTAAGGGAAGGGATTATAGATAGGCCTGTCAGTTGAATGTGCCTGCCACAGCAAATTTTTCCTTTTAGTTCAGCCTTACTAGTAAATGCTAATCCTCCTTTTCAAATGCTAACTCTATTTTCTCAAACTCTTTGTAAGGTATTTGGAGCACAGTAGGTGCTTAACAAATGTTTATTAGACTATATTCATTAAGTTTACTCAAATTATTAGATCATCCTGTAACTAATGTTTATTAATTGCCAGTTAATTCCATTGAACTTCTTTAATTTCTCATCCTGGGAAATGAAGAATGGAAAAAAGAAAAGAAAAAAAAAGAATGAAATTAAAAATAAATGAAATTCAGGTATTATTTGGACATGACCAAAGATGATCATATGTAGATGAATCTTATTTTCTAGTTTCATGCATACCCTAAAATAATTAGATGAAGTTATTGCTAATGATTACCATGAGGATATTCCTTTAAAATATTTTAATATTATGATAAATATTAAACATACATAAATGAGAACAATAAACAATCATGTATCTGACACTCAGCTAAACTCATTGTCTCTTGTTTCATATAGTACTCCCCAAGCTCCCCACTATTGAATTTGTATGAAGTGAATCCCAGCATGACAATTATTTCAGGATACATCTCCATATCTCTAAAAGATAAGAACTCTTCTTTAAAACATCCATAATACCATTACAAGTTATTCTTCTGTGGAAATAACCAATTTGTTCTAAACCATTGGTGCTTTTTTACCTGCTTCTTTCCAGAAACACAATTTGTAATAGCTGGAATTCACTGTAAAATTTTCAGTTACAAAGTGAAATGAACATAATCAATGCATATTGATAATGCATGAACTTAGTAGAAATAAACTGAACCATTTAATATTTCTAATAATTTTGCTGAGTGCCAAAAAATTATAAATTGAACAAATACTGTTTGTATTAGTATTTCTAATTTATAAGTTAGATATGATAATTAAATAAAACATGTTTAAGTAAAATAAATAAAACTCCTCAGCACAAGTATCTGACTCAAATGACACTACTGTAATAGTATTATTTCAGCAGATAAATAAAACAGAATTAAAGTCTATCTGGAATGCACACAAAACCAAACAATTAAATGTGATTTTGCCAAGTTAACCCTAGAAAATGAAACATACCAAATGAATGAAGGCATTAAAAAAAAAAACTTGGCATCAAAGTACCAATCAACAGAAACAATATATGCCACATTAAAAAAATGACAGTTGAATGGTCCTCACATCAAGTCACAATTTTAAGATTAAAAATTATTATTCAGCTTCAAATTGCTATAAAAGTAATCAATTGATAGCAGAGTAGAATTCCATTGTATATATGTAGCACAGCTTTTTAATCTACTCGCCAATGAGGAGCATCTGGGTTGAGAACGATATCATGGCATTTGCAACCAAATGGATAGAGATGAAAAAAATTATGCTGAGTGAAATATCCCAAACTCAGAGACTCAAGGGCCGAATGTTTTCTCTCATATGTGGAAGCCACAATACAATTGGAAACAGACTGAAAGCTAGCTAAGCTAATAATAACCTCAACATGGGTGAATTTTTACACGAACGGGGGAACTTTGTCTATGATGCTGGGGCATGAAGGAAGGTTGGTAGGGGGTGAGAGGGAATAGGAGGGATATCAAGGCAGCTGGAGGGAGGGAGTAAGGGGGTTATCAACCCAGTGGGGAATTCTTCGACTTCCACAAGAAACCCAACTAACACAGGGATAAAATAGGAGGAAATATGCGATGATGGGAACACAACGGGAGTGAGGGGGGGATCATGGAATGGCATCAGCCTTGGCTTGCTCTGTCATTATGCATGTGTTCATGATTGTGTGGCAATGATTCCCTCCTAAATATAAGACTATTTTGAACAAATTTAAAAAAAAAGTAATCAATTAATTCCAGACTATAGCTAAGGAAAGCTTAAAAGCTCAAACTATGAACTATATGGTTTAAATTCCATTTCTACCCTGTATTAGTCATATGACTTTGGGCAAACTACTATCAACACTTCAGTTCTTTCATGCAGGTGGAGGAGTCCTTATGTGAAATGCTTGGAACAAGAAGTATTTCAGATTGTAGAGCTTTTCAGGCTTGGAATGTTTACATAAACTTTACCCAGTTAAACATCCTTGTTCTGAAAATCCGAATTTTAAAGTGCTCCAAAATTTGAAACTTTTCTTCAGAGCATTTTGTAGTAAAATTTCTCTTTTTTTGCAGTGCTAGGGATTGAACCCAGCACCTTGTGCATGTGAGGCAAGTGCTCTATCATTGAGCTACATCTTCAATCTTTTTTGAGAATTTTGGATTTTCAAAATTTGGGGTGCTCAGTAAGTATCCTCCAAGGGTTACTATGATGATTAAATGAGATGATAAATGAAATGCATTTATCTCGAAGTGAATTATATGATAAATGCTTGCTATTATAATAAATAATACTATTAAACTTTATTAAATACTATATAATAAACAAGAATAGTAACAAGAAGGTTTGAAGTTTGTGTTTTTAATTTTCATTCTATACTACTGAAATATACTATACTCACCAGAATATGGGACTTTCACCAGGTTCTTTCACTTTGTAGTATTCTTTGTCTTGTGGCAAGACTTTGGTTAATCCAAAATCTCCAATTTTAACTCTGTTCTCATTCTCCACCAATATATTTCTTGTTGCTAGATCCCTATGGATATACCTTTTTGTACCAAGATACTCCATGCCCTATGAATAAAATAACATTTTTCTTTCAATGAGTTGTATAAAAATAATTACTTTATCCTATAAATTCCCTTTATTAGCTAAGAAAAAATCTAGAGGATTTCTTACGTACTTACTTCAACATGCTCTTCATCTACAAAAAAACAGGATATTAGGTACCTTGCATATTTGAGATGCGTACTGCAGAAGTTTCTTGTGATCTATCCGTTCTTTATGTTTTTGGAGGTAGTCTCGTAAACTTCCATATGGTAAATATTCCATAATTAATCTTAGGTTACGCCGTCCTTTTAATGTACAAACAGAACATAATATTTTACAACGCTATATTTTACTGACAGAATACTAGAAAAAAACATATATAAATCAATTAAATAAAAGTAAAATCTATGTCTAAGATGATAGCACTTCATTATATTTTAAAGGTGACATAGTAGTTAATAACACAGGGATTTTTAAACCCAAAGTTTTGGAAAGAAGCATTAAAAATATTTATGTTTTAGTTTTCTTTAACTCTTCAGGCAAACTCAGTTGATAAAACAACTTTGATTATCCTCATTTATATTGAGCAAAATCATGTAATTTAATACTTTGATAGAAAATATAATTTTTGTAAAAAGTAAAACTGTTTTGTTAAACTTAAGCAAGTGGTGAGGAAAATGATTAAGCAACTAGCCAAAGACTTCCTGTAGCTATAGCCCATGACCACCACGCACAGTCTCTAGCTTTACAGCATGTATCTCTCTATGGACCCTGGCATATGGTAAGTCCAGATATCTTTAGACATAAAGTGTTTTTATTACCCAGGATGTCAAAGACATACTTTCAGCTTAAAATAGACTTCAATGGGCAACATACCAGCACTGTAGCACACTCCCTTGTACTTTACAATGTTCTCATGCTGCAGGGATTTCAGGATTTCAATTTCCCTTTCAAAGTCTCTGAGATGCTCCTCAGTACTATGCTGGAGCTTTTTTACTGCCACCACTTCCCCAGTGTTGTCCTGTAGAGGGTCATACCGGCACATCTCCACACTCCCAAAATTACCCTAAACAATACATTCTATTAACGATAGAAATCTCAAGTTTTCAAGACAAATTACTAATGAATCCTAATTACAAAGGAAACCCCAGCAGCTGGAATTAGTAGATATATCTCTCAGCTCACATTAGGTAACTTGTAGAGCAAGAAAAGAAAATACTACTTCAAAAAATAGGTAGGAAATCTATACATTTAATTTCTCCCAAAGGAACAAGCTGAAATATAAACTATTTCAAAAAAGCATTTGAATAAATGATAAACATTAATTACTATGCCAAAGGACATGTTAGAGGGTTCTTATATTTCTGTAACTAACTTTCAGAAAGAACTTCTTCAAAATGTACCTTTGATATTGCTATCAGAGATCTGTACGGAATAGGGTCTGTTATAGACTGAATCCCAATGTCCCTTCAGAGTTTATACAATGAGCTTTAATCCCCAATGTGACTGAATTTGGAGTTTGGGCCTTGTGAGGAAGTGATAACGTTTAAATGAGATCATGACTGTGGTGTCCTAATGCAATTAGCCTTATAAGAGCTGAAAGAAACACCAGAGCTTTCTCTCCCATGGGAAGACTCACTAAGCAGGTGCCTCTGCAAGCCAGGAAAAGAGCCCCCATCAAAAACCAAACCCTGCTGAAACTTTGACCTTGGACTTTCAAGCCTTCAGAACTATGAGAAATAAATTACTGTTTAATCCACCCAGTTCAAAGTATTTTGTTATGGCAACCCAAACACAATAATACAGAGTCTGATTTATTTGTTTAAGAAAGTAAGATGCAGCGGTTCCAAGATGGTGACCTTTAAGGAGGTTGCTTCTACTCTGGCTCCATGACAGGATGATAAAATGCCAGGAGAGTAGCATTGTTGCAAGGTGCATGTAGGGAAAAAAACTGCTGAAGCACAGCACTGGCCAGAGGAAGATTTTCAGAGGATCAGAGATTTGGGTGCAGCAAGTAAAAAAGAGGGTCTGTATCCATCCCAACTAAGTCTTAGCAGCAGGGACAGCCACTGTCCCAGTGGGCACTAGAGTAGGGGAGGAGCTGAATAATAAAGTGGGGTTGGATCTGCTGCAGAGATGTAGAATTTATTAAGGGACCTTGCATTGGGCCTAACCTGGGACACCTCCACTGCACTTCTACTGCATAAATGAAATGTGCGCTCTCTCTTTCTCAGCTGCCTGCAAGGAGAAGGGGCAGTAGTCATTTTGAGCAGATTGACCAGTGGGAGGGAGTCAGTAGGTTAGAATGGGCTACTCCATGATCCTGCCAGGAGTCTGCTGCAGTTCAGAGGTTGAACCTGGAAGAATGGGCATAGGAAAGGCCCAGACCTTACTTAGTTCAGGGGGGAGTCAGGTCGGTGGAACTCAGGGAGCTTAGCTCAGTCTTTCCCTACCCACCTCCCAGTTAAAGAGCTCTTGTGGCAAGCTAAGGTGGAACAGGAGCACGCAAGAGAATGCTGAGTCTGAGTCCAGAAAAACTGCAGGTAATGTATATACGACCATCAGAGGGATTACTCTTCTGCATTCAAACCCTTGTGCCTAGAAACCCAGAAGTCTCCTGAGTTTCAGATACTCAGCAGAGCCAAAGGCCAATCCCTCAGGGCATTCATTAACCTGAACTCTTTGGAAGTTTCCATCCAGCACAGCCCAGGAGACAGAGCTGGATACACACCCTGTCATCCAGTTCTCCATGCTTAGAATCCTACATAAACAACACTGAGAGATCACATCATTCCAGACTGAGGAACCTGGTCAACAGAACCCAGACGGACAGTGAGCATCTGCTCCCAACATGAGGTAAGACAATCTCAGTGGACATACATTCATTTTTTCATCATTAAAAATTGGAATTGGAATTGGTATCAAAATAGACACAAAGACCAATGGAATAGAAGACACAGAGACAAATCCACAAATCTTTAACCATCTGATAGTAGACAAAGGGAGCAAAAATATACTTTACAGGTAAGACAGCATTTTCAAAAAATGGTGCTGGGAAAACTGGACAGCCATATGTAAAAAAAATGAAATTAGATACTTATCTCTCACCCTGTACAAAAGTTTAAATCAAAGTGGATCAAGAACCTAGGAATTAAACCAGCTACTATACAACTGTTAGAAGAAAAAAATAGGATCACCACTCCACCATATAAAGGAGTCCAGCGACTTCCTTAATAAGACTACCATAGCGCAAGAATTAAAACCATGAACCTATGAGTGGGATGCCATTAAAGTAAAAAGCTTCTGCACAGCTAAGGAATTAGTCAAGAATGTTAAGAGAGAGCATACAGAACAGGAGAAAATCATGGCCAGCTACTCCTCTGACAGAGGTCTAATATCCAGAATATACAAAGAACTCAAAAAATATAATACCTAAAACACATTCAACCCAATGGATAAGGGGGCTAAAGAACTAAATGGAACTTTCTCAACAGAAGAAATACAAAAGACAAATATGAAAAAAGGTTCAACATCTCTAGTAATCAGGGAAATGCAAATCAAACTACACTAAGATTTTATCTCACTCCAGTCAGAATGTCAAAGGTCAAGAATACAAACAATAACATGCTGGAGAGGGTGTGAGGAGAAAGGAACACTTGTACACTGTTGGTGGAACTAAAGACTAATACAGTATGGAGAAAGCAGTATGGAGAGACTCCTCAAAAAATTAGGGATGGAACCACCATATGACCCAGATATTCCACTACTGGGTATGCTGAGTGAAATTAGTCTAGCTCAGAGACTCAAAGATCAAATGTTTTCTCTAACATGTAGAAGACAGAGTATAACTAAGGATAGGGTAAAAAAATAGTCAAGTTTATACAACGGACTCACCAAAGTAGGAATAACACATGATTTAGAAGTCTAGTTA